>VDFB02091877.1:0-33855 GCA_007258455.2 Sequoia sempervirens | reverse complement strand
AAAACTATACATGCAACCACCAAACAATCAACCAATGATCAATGCTATAAACACTCAATGTGGAAAAAAGAAGAACAAATAGTACTCCTAAGCAACAATTCACTCCCTTAGGGGAAGCTATAGAGGATGTGATGAAGTAGTTGATATAGTCTAATATTATCACACTCCCAGATTTCTCAAACTATCAAGAGCCATAAGTCAAACCTCAAAGCTATAGAGAAGATCATCTTTGTGAATTTCAATGATACAAAGGTCATAACACATGGAATTATTTTAGACTCAAGCATCCAATAGAAGATCTTATTGAACAAGAAGATATTTATGTTGATAAAAAATTAGGGAATGAAAATTTGAAAATTTACACAAACCCTATGCCTGACAATACAAAAGAAAAAGATTCAAGATAGGAATCAACCTCAAAAAACATAAACAATACCCGTGATACCATAGTGGGGAATATTTATTTATCACAACATGAGGAATCAGACATGTGTCAAGATACTATTTTAAAACAAATTCCAAACCCATCAACAATGTTTAGCACTAATTTATACCATAATGGAATCAAGTGGATATCATATTGTGATATCTCTCCCACATATGACTCAATGATTGGGCATGTTGAAGAAGTTTCAAACAAGCCAAAAATATTCCTTGTTGCACCCACACCCACAAAATGTTGTGAAGAGTCTTTTATCGATGATGTATCATCCAACCAAGGATCATGTCAAGAGGAGGCTCTTGAGGATAATGAAATTTATTTTGAATCGAGTCAGGATCAAGAACCCCTATCCCCAGAGTTTCACCAAGAGCTAAGGGACATCTTCCAAACCATTTTAAACTCCAAATATGTCCCCGATATCACCCTTGAGATGTTTCTTCTAGATGGACACATAGACATTCTTCCTTCAAAATAAAGAGTCTCCCACTCTTGATATTCCTACACAAGAGCAAGCAATAGTCGAGATTCTTGATTCTTACAGTGATTGTACATCATTGACATCTTTTGAGTTAGCATCAACATCTTTTGAAGTAGTATCAATAGAGAATGATGTCAAAGAACCAGGGAAAATAGTTCATATTCCTGAACAAAAGGAACCCATAGCAATATCATGTGTTCATGTTAAGTCATATTCAATGGCTATGGATCAAAGGGTACATTATTAGGGCAAAGGATTAGGTATTGATAATACCTTCACAACATTGGGTGCAATCTTGTCTACAACAAACATCAACATATGGGGCATAGATAATCCTTATGATGAAAATGCAATCAATGCTACAACTAGTTGTATCATGAGTTGGAATTCACCCATTATCTCATACACAAATTGGGACCAACGCAAAAAGAAGAATTCCTATCAAAGCAAGGCGAAGATCATTAAAACAAATGAAGCAGTCAAGCAAAAAGGACAAAGCAAATACAAATGGATACCAAAGAAAAATAAAGAAAATCATCCCTCATAACTCCATTAGTCAAAGAAACTATGGGGAAAAATGAAAAAGGGAAATATATCCATCCAAAGAGTCCTCAAATACAAAAGCAGGCTTCTCAAGCAAGGAACAAAGTATATCCCATGGTTGGTCCTAATTCCATGAAAACCTCCATTCCCACCCATCATTGCTCATCTTTCCAAGTTTGGAGGGTCAAAGGTTCTAAACTATCAACCCATCCATCTCATATTTCTTCAAACATGTCACCGTCCACTCCATTCATGTTATCCAATTCTCCCATTGATCATGTGTTGGAAGCTACCTTTCATCATAAGGATTATGAAGGTACCATATTGTGATGCACACACATAGACAAGGTTAATTCTGATATCCACAAGGCATATCAGAGTTCTTCAAGGTTGCATTCAAGTGCTCGTATCTTAGCAAATCAACTTCTTCAAGCAAGATATCGTTGGAATGTTATGACAGTGGCCTCTACATCAATACCACCAGGTGGTTCAACATTAGAGTAAAATTTCCAAAAAATAAAAAAATCAAGAAAATAGTAAAAATAAAAATTGTCCTCCAGTGAAAACCACTACGGTGGTGCTTTGGGAAAGTATTATGATGAAAACATGGTAAATAGGAGTCATGAGTATAATCGAGCATCTATATGATCCTTCTCAAAAAGAAGCATCTCATCCTTGTCATGATAAATCCAATGTTCCCTCCATCTATCCAAATCCAACTTTCATCCAGATATTCCACTTTATCTTGATCTTGACAAAGATTCGATGTATACTTCAACTCTACTCATGAGTTTTTTTTATAGGCTCTATACCATTTCATCTCATGAAGTCCCATAGCCCATATCTAGCATGCTAAAGCTCTATTGAACTCTTCGCATATACATTACCTATCTTGGTTGTCCATTGATCTATGAAGCATTGCTAGACACTGGGGGTAGGTTATTGCACTCTTGTTTTCAAATAACTCTTTATCCATGTCATATCTCACAACATGACATCGACATCATGATCTAGGTATCATTTGCCTCAAATCTCATCAAAAAATCCAAAAACATTTTTAAAGCATTCATCTAAATATCCAAAAACATTTGCAAAATCCTATACAGCTAAAATCCAGAAACATTCACAAAATTGTAAAGTCAAAATCCAAAATATCCAAAACATATAAAAATCCCTAAAAAGGTCAAAAACATAAAAAATCCAAAAAGTGGTACCTTGTTGAACTACATTGTCTATGAGCTTGAACGTAGGCAAGGCCATCATTGATGTGCCCCTAAGACACCCTAGCTCAATCTTTTAGGAGTCTGTCACAATAATTTGGCATTCCATCACCTATGCATTTCTCATCTTGTAAATAGGTTGAGCCAGTCGAACTATGCAGTCTTTGTTGGATCTCAGTTATGATCATATAGTTTGCCCTTGATGTCAAAATACCTTTCAGTTGGTTCTCTTTGTTGATCAGTCTCTGTTTGGATCTTTATGATTTATTATGGCACTTCTTTGATGTCTCTTGACTATTACAGAAAGTTATTTGTTATGGTTCATTTTCATGGTGATGAGTTTTCTGGTTCAAGTTATGAATGCTACATCTTTGACTGATAGAGTTTGAAAGATGGTTTCTTTGTCAGAATGGTTCTCCTTGCATATCACAGGCTTTGGTTGTTTCTCTCTCAAGCATACTCATATTGGAGTGAGAATGGAAGGACCTCACCGATCCTCTTTGAAATGTCTAAGTTGCCTATCGGCAAGACATTTATGATGTTATGGCGATTGAATTTAACATTCTAGCAGCTTTTGGCGTGACAGTGTTTATGGTCTTGGCGACAGAAGAAAAGTCTATCGGCATGAGGATTGTTCACCACTGGGAGGTTTTACCGATTGAGTCGGGTCTCACCGACTAACTCATAAGGTGGTTCATCGGTGTAAGAAATTCCTATCGGCATGATGTTTCATCAAGCATTTTGTGTCTTGGCAATTGGCGCAAGAAAGTTCATTTCGGCAAGACTTATTTGATGTCACAATGATTGGGATCCATTTCTAGGCATCATTCGGCATGACACACATGTTGTTTCGATGACATAAAGTGTTCACTATCGGCATAAGTTATTCCATCACTATGTGGTCTCAGCGATATTGGTATGTCACATCGATTGAAGATTAAAATGCAAACTCATCGGCAAGAGCTTAAGGCTTCAGTGTGAGGTTATAATGATTATGCAATATCACACCGACCGATGGTGAATGGATGCATATCGGCAAGAGTCAGGGTTTTTGAAATAGTTCATCAACGAAGTGTTATTGTTCGCGGCAGGGTCTCGCCGAGTCTATTGGTGTCTCACCAACCAGTGTTGGGAGGTTGCACATCGGCCGGAGTTGGGTCATCGACATAAGGTCACAACAATTTTTATGTGTCACGCTGACTCCACTTGTAGAAAAAGGTATCTTCGGTGAAACATAGAGTAGTCTTCATAACATCTCACCGATAATGATATGTCACAGCAACTTTCAGTGGATATCAGTCAGCAATAAATTTGCCTTCGGTAGGACTTTCTGGAAGTCTCGGCAAACAGAAATGGTCACGTGATCTTTCAGTGAAACTAATGGCTATCGATATAATGTCTCTGCGAACCCGTCAAGTCTTGGCGACTAAGTCTAATGAGGGGCTTTCGGCGAGAGGTTTGTAATGTCTTAGCGACTTCAAGTGAATGAAGGGCTTTCGGTATGACACAATATATTCTATAGGAAGTCTCCCCGATGACAGTATGCTATAGCGACATTCATAAGGGAGAAGGTTGCATCGGCGAAAGAATCATAAAGTCACAGCGACATCACAAGGGATTGTATAAAGATCTCGATCGGTATGAGAATGATAATGTCTTTGCGACTTAGAAATGACAAAGAACTTTGGTATAACATAAAGTAATCTCTAAGAGGTCTCTCCGATGTCAAAAGGATACAACAATAGTGAATGGAAAACAAAAGGGTCTAGTCGGTAAGAAAAACATTATGTTACAGCGACTTATAAATGATAAAGTATTTCAGTGAAACACAACGAAATCTACAAAGCGTCTCCCCAACAGTAGGATGTTATAGAGACAGATAGAAGGATGCATTTGGTGAGAGAATCTTTAGGCTACAGCGACATCGAATGAATAATACTCTAAGGAAGCCTATCAATGAGACATGATGTATTTGTTATGTGTTCTTCCTAACTCTGATGGCTCTTGGCGAAAGCGATATCTAAAGGGATTGTCTGGCGATTTAATTGCCTTCGGGAGATCTATATGGTTGTCTCAGCGAATAGTTATGAAGACTCAAAAATCTATGGTCATCATCATGGATTGGCATCAAATCTCAGAACGGTTACATAACAGGATATTCATTGAGTTTTCTTTTTGAGCTGTTGCGTTTTTGATTTAATGAATTTTCTAAGTATAGTTGCAAGTAGACTTCTTTGGTTGGTATCAAATCTCTAGAAAATATTCTCTGAGATTTCAGAGGATATGATTTTCTGTTTGTGGGCTATCATAATTTTGATGAAAATCTTTCAATTACAATTTGAAGTCTCCTGATTCAGCGCAGAAATTAAAAGCTTTCTAGATATGCATTATTCTGATTTTTACCATCATCTACAGATCATCATTATCCAGCTTCAGATTCTAAAAATAGCAAGAGAGTTTCAGAATCTTGTGAAAAACGCTTGTTGAAAATTTCTTGATAACATACATACTTGAAATGTATATATAAACCTGTGTTGAAAACAAAAAAGGTTGGTGATTGTAATTCTCTGGTTGTAATCCTTGGGTATATTGTAGACGTGAGAATAGAGAAATATGAGCTTAACTATAAACAAAGTGATCCTCTGATATATTATGATTGTAATTATGTAATCTATGTAAGGGGTTGGCACTCCTTGAGATTGGTGTCTCTAAATGAGGGGTTGGCGCTCCTTGAGATTGGTGTCTCTAAATGAGGGTTTGGTGATCCTTGAGTTGGTGCTCAGAAATTAGCCTATAAGGCATTGTTAAAAGTGGTTTTTGAAGGATAAGCCAGTAAGGCAGTTTAGGAGTGGTTTTTCTACCCCAGGAGGGTTTTCCACTTGGAAAATTCTCTGTCTCTTTGTTCTTCTATGTGTTCACTACTTTTCTGTGTTGATTGTTGTTTCTGTTCATAGTTGGGTTTAGTGTTGTTCTCAATTATGTTTATGAATGATTACATTCAACTCATGAATGCATTAATCAGAATAATATTGAGATCTAATCTGAGCTATGTTTTGGGAAATGCAAGATCTCTCACTCAAATCATGTTTTCATAAGTTATCTAATAGACTGATTTTATGTTGTCATATCTTTGTGCTTTCAAATGAGATTACTCTACACTATTGTTGAAAGAAAGGGAAATCGGATTGTAAAATCTTGGTTGAAGTTTTAAAAAGTGTAGACACTGATTCACCCCCCCTCTCAATGTTTGTCCATAACTCCAACAGTCTTTGCATGTATAACGTAGGCAAGGCTTATCTTTGATCAACCCCCAAGGCCCCTAGGATAGGTCTTTTAGGCTAGGTTCTTGGTTGAATATTCTCTTAGAAAATCCATAAACATCTAGATAACTCGTAAAATCCCAAAACATACGGATAACTCAGAAAATCCCAAAAACATTCAAATAACTTAGAAAAACAAAAAAAATTAAAATATTTCAAAAGCCTTAAACATTAAAAAAAAATCAAAAACATAAAATTCGCATAAACTTTTGAAAAGACTAAAAAATAGCCTCAAAACATTTTAAAATACCAAAAACATTGAAATATTCTAGAAAATCCAAAACCCACCCATCCCATCTCGCTTTCACCTGAAATAAACATCCATTCATAATAAATCAATCATCATCTTCAACCTTTGGTAAAACAAGTAGAAAACAAGTGTCGCAAGTTATAAAGTGAGAAACTAAGTTTCAAAATCTAAATTCTAGATAATAGGTAAATGCGTCAGTGAAGTTTGTATCAACAACTCATCATAGCATCATCATCCTAAATCAAACCATATAATCAACATGTCTTAGGATGTATCCTTCCTGTGATGGACATTAGTATCAAAAATCACCTTAGCTAAATTGAACTAGGCAAGAGATATAGATAACACTAACTATTTGTCTTTGATCTTTTCTTATGATTTATCTTAATGACCCATTCTGAGGAGCTCTCAATGATTTCTATCTAAAAAATGATTTAGAGAGAAAGGAATGGGGCATCGATCATTATCTTTCATTTGTTGTGCTTGTGGATACTCTTGTAAAATAATCTTGGTACATGCTTGCTTAGTTGTGTGTAGGGAAGTTGTTTGGAGTACGTTGTTGACTATTTCATATGCTTTGGTCTAATATATTCTAGGTTCCTAACTTACATTCCAACGAGGTTTCTGTATGTCAAGGTCTAAAAAAGAACTATCCTATTTGTTTGCAGAGTCAGTCCATTACACTAGATACAATGTCATCTTGGTTATCAATACCTTGATGCATTGTGCCTATGTGTTATATAAAAAATAAGGAATGATGAAAATTCCAATCCTAAGATATGAGTAAATCATCATCATCATCATCTCTCACCACTATCATCTATTAAAGTCTCGGTGCATCATGGACTTGTTGGAATTTTTGAATCAATCTCAAAATCAATGGTCAATCCATTCATCTTATTCTTTTTATTCTTCTATCTTTACTAAAAATTCTATCCAAGCATCAAATATATGTGATCTACATTGAGATATACATGACACTACCCATAGCCGATGATTGTCTATACATCATGAAATATGTCTACATCAATACCTGAGCTATCATAATCATAACAATCCCTGTTCCATTGGGGCACAATGGGGCATCTATATCATCTTCAACTCAACAAACTGGAAAGTTGCAAATCTTTGATTTAATGTTTGATTTTCACCTATCATGAGCCCAATCAGAACACTTTATTCCCCGATCGATCTCTTGAGGGGGAAACCAACCATCTTTCAATCATATCGATATCAAATCATCCAACGAATTTTGTTCCTAACCTTGCTAGCAAATCTTGATCAATCTATCAAATCAATCATCATTGGGATATATTGTTCCCTAATAATCCTCGTGTTATTTAACACAATCCTTGCATTGTTATGAATCCTCAACAATGTCATCAATCAATCAATTAGATCAATCAACTTTAGCTTGGCTATCAACATCTCAAAGAGATCATCGATATCCATTTCAGATCATCATCAACATCAAAATCAACATCGAAATCAACATCAGGCTTTGAACCAATACAATGAGTACATTGCTTCAAAGAGGGGAAAAATGTAGACACCTAAAAATGTCTCAATGGATCACATTGGCTAACTAACATCATTTTTTCCTCAAACCCATCCTCTTTTCGCTTGTTTAATTAAATAAGCCTTATTATTTAATTAAATGCCTCATTTTCACCAATTAATCTAATTGACCTTAATAGAGCCCTCAAAATTCTTGACATTTTGAGACCTTTTGTGCTTGATATAAACATGTCACATGTTCCCCATTAATAGGGTTTGAAATATCGCTTAGCCAAGTCTTGTCTCAAATTGACCCATGTTTGATCCTTGAATGTTCTAATTTTACGTTGACTGGTTTTCTCAATTGCCAGTCTTGTTAGTTGTCTTTTGAGCCATCAACATATGTTCCTTACCGGCCCCATTGCCTGGGTTATTCAGTCATTTTAGTATCTCCCTATGTTGGGTTTTTAATTCATGAGTGACTTAATTCTAAGTCATTGTTTCCTAAGGGTAAATTCTCGTCAGCCTAGTCAGGGCCCCCTTTTACTAGTAACTTCATTTCATGTGCAGGTTGAGAAATCTCCAGATCATGGGATTTCATCTGGACTGTTCCCCACTGGCTCTCTCATATGAAATGAATGCCATTTATTTGTTGCGAGGTTAGCAAAATGTCGCCATGTGTAGGTGGGCCCAACTGTTACGTCCCATCCCAACGCCCAAAGCTTTGAGATTGACAGTGTTAATCGAGCCAGGAAAGGTGATCACCACCATTCCCCGCTAGCTCATAGAGGTAAGATGCAAGTTCTTTAAAAGCATTGAGACCTGCAAGAAGTTGCCACGTGCACTCTACGGCTACTGGTGGGTGGAGCCCACAAGTACACGAGGAAGGTCTGCTTAGTGGATTTCTATTGGCTATTCATCTGAGTTGAAGCAACAAGGTGAATTCAAATGATGTTGACTCAATCTGAGTAGTTCAAGATGCTCAGCTCAACTATCAATCAACTACACATACTCAAAATTGCATAGTATTCCTATTGCAATTTTTTTTCTTCGCGCGAGTGAGCATTAATGGCGGAGGTGACCCATAAACCTATTCAATTCCCTTCAAAAATTGTGTATGCGGCCAATTCTTGCTTATTTGGGATTTGAAGATGTGTCCAAGACAATATGAAGAGTTGAGAAGTGAATTACAGAGGTCAACCCGACTGGCATTAGGGTTTGTCATGTTTGAAGGCAGTAAGTACAAAAAATGCAATTTCATGCTTTTTGAATTAGGGCTTGCTTTAATGTGCTTTTAAATGAGTGTGTTTCATCATTTTTCTTTCACTGCTTTAAATTAGGGTTTATCTTTGCTTTTAAAAGCCGTAGCCCTGTAAATTGTCCAAAATTAGCACCTATCCTAGGTCACAAACTGAAATTAAGAAGTTGAGTAGTTAAGACTCCTCCGTTTAGAACTTCAATATACTCAAGCCCATGGCTCCCAAAATACAAGGTGCTTCTTCCTCCACCCAGTCTAGAACCCTTTCTCAGGATGTGATTGATTTGCTACCCTAGTCTATGAACAAGAAATTAGAGGGAAGGGTCTTGTTTCATGGTCCCACTATGAAGGAAGGGTTGATAGATAAACTTGCTTGATCAAGGACGCCAAAGTACCTTACACTGGATGGTAGATGTTTCAACATTGGTTTGGGAATAAGACCCTGGGGTCCCCTTTCAGTAATACATGGAGGTTGGATATGGGAAAGCTAATTGTTCCCAATTTGTTTATGGATGTAGATCTCTTGAAGGATATTGCCTCAAAATATGACCCAGTTTCTAGGGTAGTCAGAACATTTGATGGGGTGGTTATAATAAAAATAACTAGGGAAGAAATTGAAGAAGTCTTTGACTTGCATGAATGGAGTCAAGACCTAGTCCCTTTGGATATGGATACTATTAGAAAAAAGCACAACAATACTAAGGTGTTCATCAGAACAAGGATGTTGCCTCTGCATACTACAGTGACTGGTGATGAGAAACTTAAGAGGAAAATTAAGATTGATGAGAGAGAGCTCAAACCCTTCCCAATGAGTTATTTATCCAGCTATTTTAGAAAGACTATGTACTCTCTATACCAAATTATTGGTGCCAATCCACTTGACACATTGCAAAAAGAGTATAGTTATTTGGCCACATACTTGCAACACCCACCTTATAGCATTATTTATGACTATGGAACTTATCTATCTAAAAATATCCATAAAGGCTTAGTTGAATTGAAGGAAGGGAAACAATGGGTGAGCTTCTGGTGGTACTCATTTTTAATGCATATGTTCTTGTATAAAGGAAAAAGATTTTTTGAGAAGGAAATCACCTTAGAAAGGAAGGAGGGTGTTGACCTTCCTGTCCAATGTTGGACCCGAATATTGGATAAGGATGAAAAAGGGTATAACTTTGTAATGTTTAGAAATTCTTTTGCATCTAGGATAAGGAAGGAATTGATATATGAACCACCTAGAATTCCTTGAGAAATTCATGAATTCTTGAGACCTAGGGAGATAAGGCCAAATTTGAATTTGAGCCATCATTGGGGAGATTTAATTTTGTATCCTGATAAGACAATTTTCAGAGTATATGGTAGTGGTCTTGGACCATATATCTTGCCTAGAGATGTCCCTTTGAGAATAGGATTCCTTGAGATCATGAGGCAGTTAGGAGCTTCACAAGCAACACATTTACCTGAATCAACAAGGAAGGGGTCATTCTTTCTGGAATGGACAACATTTGCAGATTACATTGTGACAAAAGGGACATGGAATGACTTAGAACATCTGCTAGCTCCTTATAAACTAATGAATATGGGCCTGAGGAATTATGATCCTGAAGGCTTCATCGGTAAACTCAAAGTGGATAAGAAAATGGGTAACTTTATACATGTCTTTGATTACACTAAGGATGTTATTAGGAATGTTTTTAATTTCGAGGAACAAGATGAGAGAAAAGCTAAATAACTTGCTTATAGAAAGATGGTAGAAGCTAAGCAGAAGAATAATCCCCAATATGACCCTCTGCTAGATATAGCTGGTGATTTTAATAAAGTTATGCATGTCATGGACAATTTTGAGGATGTTGTTGGTGTCTTGAGAGAACAGAGGGAAATACCAGATAAAGGAAAGGAAATGGTGGTTGAAGAAGATGTTGAAGTGACATTAGAAGAAAGACCTACATGTTAGCCATCCAAGCAGTTGAGGATATATTCTAGGAGGAAGAAAGTAATAGGTGAGGAAAAAAGCTTAACAACCCCTGCCACCTTTGAAGGGCCAAAAGCATACTCTCCCAAGAGTGCAGTGCCACCTCCTCCTGCACATGCCTCTTTGCCTGTAATTAATATTGATTCACCCCCTAGAGGTTCTGCCCCTCCTAAGCAACCACCTCAAAAAAAGCAAAGGACTGAAGAAAAAGGAGTGGTTGACTACTCTGACACAGATGAAGATGACATCTGCATCACTCCTAAAGAAATTCAGATAGAAATGCCTCCTCATGAAAGAGCAGTTGCTTCAGATTCAGGACAAAGCATCCTCAGATTAGGAAAGCTTGACATTAGTGGATTGAATACTACAAATGACTTACAGATAGAAGCCAACAAGGAGTTTATGGAAGATGACTCCTTCATTGAAACCTTTGCATTCCAGGATTTCTGGTGGAAATATAAGGTTGTAGAATATGCAGAGAAGGTAGCCATTGAAAGGAGCTTGCATCTTGAATTTCCTAAAAATGTCATTGAGGAAAATGTAAGAAGCATTATGAAAAATGAGTTCAAAAGGATTAATGCTTTAGAGGGCAGGGAGTTGGTAAAGAAATGTGTTGTGTTGTTGCTTCCAAAATGGAATATTTTTGATGCTATTGTTTTAGATGCCATAAGAAGGGCTGAAAGGCCTCCCATACAAATATAAGAAGAAATGGAAATGGCACTTTGAGGTTCAAAATTTAATGAGGATTGGGATGCATTGGAAATATGGTCATTATCTTCAGGATCTAGGAAACCAGTTCTGACAGAGCCATCAGATTTTAGTGGACAATTGCTTGTAAATAGAGTTGCTAATACCCCAGCTTTGGAAGCTGCAAACATGGTTGTCAATGTTCCTAGATTCACTTGAGCAATTTTGGAGGGTCTTACTCTGGAGAGAGATAACCCCAAAACTAAATACAAAGAACTCCTTGATGATTATGATAACAACCAACAGAAAGTGGTTGTGTTAGAAACTGAATTGGCACTTTATAAACAAAAAGGAGAAATGCAGAGAGAACAAGGCCAACCCAGCTCAAGCCACCCGCCTCCAGCTTCTACAATGGCATCTTCACAACATTCACCTCATGAACAAGCCTTAGCAGTAGTACCATACAGTTGGGGACAAGAATCATTTGTAGAGGGAGAGTCAAGTAGACCAAGCTCTAGTTCATCTGACAGAGTGCAATTTCTTTTGCAAATTGAAACATATAATAGGTTGTTGGAGAAAGCTCATGACACAATGTATGAAAACATATCAAAATTTGTCTACACTGTCCTAACGCATCTAAATGAGAAGATTCATGTTAGACTTAATAGTGTATATGACAACTATGCCTTGATGGTACGGGTGATGAGATTGTCCCAAAGAGATAAAGTGTTAGCCATACCAATCTTGAATAGATGGGTCCCAAGAGTTGAGAGATTAAAGTTAATATTAGTGGGAGCTAGCCAGCATGAAGATAAGTACCCTCTTGTACTTCTAGTTTATGATTTTGTATGTGAATTAAGTGAACAAAAGTTTCAAGGTTATGTAGCCCCACTGGAGCAGAAGAAAATAGAGTTTATAGCTCAATATAACCACACTGATCTGTCACCACTACTAGACATTGAGGTCGCTAATTATGAATTGAAACCATTGCAAGTGTGGAAGAAGGAACTGGATGAGGTTATTGATTCCCAGGTGGATAAAATTTTCAAGGAAGTTGATACTGGTGTCTTTAATGACACTTTGGCGAGGTTAACATTTCTTATTAGTTTCCTAGAGGATTTTGACAGAGAATCCAATGGAGTAGTAACCAAGTACTCCCCATACAGGAAGACCCTGGATAAAATTATTGACTTTGATTGGTCGTCTGAGGAAGAATATGAAGAATGGGGAAGAGTGTATGTTGGAAAATTTGGTTTGTGAATAGGGATGTGAGACATATACTGGGTCAAGTATTGTACAGATCTAGCCTTAGAAGTTACAATGTATAAAACATATGTTTCACTAGAAAATATCATTTGTTGGCGATATGGAGTGCTGACTAAGATGTTAGCTCACTTTTTGATCCACGTCATTTTGTCATGTTGTTTGATGAAATCAATGTGCTGCTATGAAGAAGTTTATCCTTTTTGACATGTGCTTTTTGGAAGGAAAAGTTGCTCCTCACAACAAATGTAAATGATCTTTGTCTCATATGAATTCCCTCCACTTTGATAAATGTAAATGTAACTAAATTAGGGAATATTTCTTATAGCGGTCCAATTAGAATGTGACATGTGTACACTTGGCTTGAAGCTTGTTTTTGCTCCCTTATTCTATGAAAGGGAATTCAGGGCCATTTGTGCGGGTCTTTTATTGAATTTTGGAGCTGAATTGTAAAAATTGATAACACAGAGTGAACATAATGAGTCCTTATCTAATGCTTTAAGTCTAGCTAGCAATTTTTGTTAAATGTATGGTTTCTAAATATTTTTGAATGATAATGGAGGTTTTCCAAGTCTATAGTCTCTCCATGTTGGTTTTGTATTCAAATTATTAATGAAAATCCTGATCATAGATCATTTCATTAATTGTCATCATTTATGCTTTGATATATGCTTTGGTTTTAGCTCCCATTCATGGAGTGAGTTAAATTCTTGAATCAAATCATGAATTTGTATGTAGGGTCATGGGATTTGATAAGTATTATGTAGATTTTGGTTATAGATTTGTGAATTGCAGGGTAATGTCGCAAAGATCACGAGTATTCAGAATTAAATAAGCCTTGTATTTCAATTTGCTTAGACTCCTAGCCCATAGATAATGGCACTGATCTCAATTTGTTTAAATCTTTGTTATGGCTCCAGTAACCTGACTTGAGAATAAATTTTTAAATAATCATTGATCTATCCTGAATTTGTGGTTTGTATTGTTTTTATATTCTCGGCTTAAGGTATGTAGTTTGTTCAAGGAACTGCCAACTTCTTGAAGAATTTCAGCTTTTAGCCATGGATGAGAGTATATCTGCTTAAGTATACAATGTAAATGTGAATTGTCTAAAATAATAGTATAATACACATTGTGGAAGTGCCCTCCCAAGTTTTACAAAGCCCGAAGTGCAAGAGATAAAGCTATTGGTGCCATATCTCATCAGTTGGCCACTTGTCTAGTAGATATTCGAGAATTGAGCCTGACAAGCTCATAGGTACCTGTTGAGACCTGATTGATTCATTGTAAAAACAACCAACAGACCTAATTGGGTTAATTCACCCCCTCTCACACTGACATTTCATCTAATTTCATTAAATAATGAAAATTATTTAATTTTAGTTCCCTAAGTCCTCTTATTTAATTAAATAACCTAAACTATTTAATTAAATATCATATTTGCATCTCCTTTTCATTAAATAAATCAATAATTTAATGAATATCCCCACATTCCTCATCTTGCACATTCAAATTTACTTTTAATTAACTAAATTGTTAATTTCCCTCTCATCCACTTGATAGGAAATATTCCTAAGGATTATTCTCCTATTTTCCTAAAAAAAAGGCAATGATTACTCCAAACAAACTATGAAACAACTTTTTAAAGTTGTTGCAAAGTGTGTTTGTTTGCATGATTGTGAGCCCTTGCTATTTTTTTGATCCATGTGATCTTTGATTCTCATCCATTGATGAGAATCCTTGATCCATGTTTCATCCTCCTTTCATTTGTGGCCATTGATAGATCAAATCAATCTCATCCATTGCTTTTTCATTTGATCTCCATTAAATCAATTATTTAAAGAATATCATGTAATTCCCCTAATTTTCATAATTGAAACTTTGTTTTAATTATCAAATTACTAATTCTTCCACTTGCAAGGGAATATTCCTCCTTTACACATTCCTCCAAAAGGGGAATATTCCCTTTTTTTTTGCATAATTAAAAATTTGTTTTAAATTGAAAAGTATCCTTTTTTCCTCACCCATGAGAATATTCCAAAGAATATTCTCTCCCCTCCAATCATTTGAAAAAGGGGTATTCTCACTTGGCTTCTTGAGCAAGCTAAACTTGTGACCTCTTGAGCAAGTTACACTAGTACATAAACAACAATATGTGACTAAAAAAACTACTAAAAATTGCTTATAAATGACTGAACATGGGCGTGTGACCAATAGTAGTTTATTGCCAGTCATTTATAACATGAGCGAATTGATGACTAAGTCATTTTGAGTCATTTGGTTGATTGATTTGGTTGTTAATTTAGTCACTTGATTGATTATTTGGTCATTGGTTTAGTCATTTGAGTGATCGAATTGCTCATTAATTTAGTTGTTTGATTGATCGATTTGGTCATTGATGTAGTCGTTAATTTGATTGATTTGGCAGTGTGTAATTTAATCATTAATTTAGTCATTGAATGTTTTAAACTAGTCACTTATTTAGTCATTTTTTTATTCACTGGTATATTTTGTCGTTAATTTAGTCATTGATTGATGTTAATTGGTCACTTATTTAGTCATTTTTATTCACTGATTTTTGTCCATTGGTAGTGTATTTAGTCATTAATTTTAATCATCCTTTTGATCAATTTGGTAGTTTATTTAATTGTTTTTGCTCACTGATTTTTGTCAATTGATAGGTATATTGATACATTGTTTATTAATTGCATAATCATTATATTTAGTAATATTTATTAACACTAATTTCTGTCAGTTGGTAGTATATTTAGTCAATTGGTAGTTTATTTAATTGTTTTTATTCACTGATTTATGCCTATAAGTGCTAGAAATGAGACAATGCTTTAATTAAGGTTTAAACAGATAAAAAAATGGACAAACATAATCAATCATTCATTTGCACATAATGAAACAACTAATAAGAAGGCAAAATACTGATATTGAGAAAACATGTTCTTACATCAGATACAAGACAAAAATGTGTCTTTGCTTTGAAAAATGTACTATTACAAAGTGTGTTTCTTAGTGATGTGACTGAGAAAACTGAGTTACAATGCCTTTTTTTTGTTATGCAAGATATTACAATTTTGATGACATTTCTATGCTGCAACTTATTTGTAACTGCAAATACATGTATGTTGCACTCTCCACAACTTTTCTTCTTCTCTACACCTCTTTATTTTCTCTATATTTACTTCTTTTTCTGCACTCTTGTTCTCTACGTCTACTGTTTACACAACAACATATCCCCTCTTCTATAATGCACTAGTTTGAATGAGTGGAACCCAAACAAAAAGAGAAAAACATAATCAAGGGGTTTTACATTACATGTGTAGTAAGATAGAACATTCTTTGTTCTACTCACATAATGTACACCCAAATTAGATTTTCTAGTTTTTGTTTGGATTCAGGCTTAGTACATTCTCTGTCTACAACTTCACTCTCCACACTTTGCTACTACTAACCCTTCTTTTTCTTTTCTGCACTTACAACTAACTCTGTGATTATTTTCAAATATTTTAGTGACCACTGTATGAAGGTCCATATTTTCTTTTTTAGATGGACAACTCCATCTATTTTGTCTCGATGAGGAAGGGGTATGCTACTTGAGACCTATAAAATACATACATTTGCATCTCCTATTCCTTCCAATGTGACTCCATGTACAATAGATAGTGAGTGAATCTGCCCAATGCTCGAAGAAACACCATCATGCAAATTGAACACCTCAATTGTATCCCTTCTTGGAGTTTATCAATAAATGTCTACAAAAAGAAAAAAATACACATTATATTGAAATATAAAACACACATTATATTGTTTTTGATAGCTGTATGTAATGTCTTATGTCTTGGAACAAACCAATTTTTGTATGTCCTTTTATAAAACACTCTATTACAACTAAGCTCTAAGCTTCCGTATGTAAGTTATATGTTCTCCCTTAATTCCATAATCTATGTATACTAGCTAATTACACTTCACTACTATTCTAACGTCCAACTTCTATCAAATAGGTAATGATTACCCTTAATTACATAATAAAACAACCATTACTTACTTGCATGTGGTTTCATAGCACTCACCTCGAGTTCATCACGACTACCACTATGAATATCATGTGCATTCTTGTCGAGTTCATCATCATAACCACTATCAATGTCATCGCAAACATTAAGTTGTATAGCTTTGCAGAGAGTTCTGTTGATAGGGAATTTTTCTTTTTGTCCTTCTTTCATATAATTGCTCTACATCATGTGGTTTAATCATCATGAAAAATTAATATAAGTAAAGAATGTAAAAGCTATAGATTTTTGTCCAAAAGAACATTTTAAGCATGAAGAATGAAAAAACATTGGGATAGATAACTTACAACTATTATATTGATTACCTCAACTTCAAGACAACTAAGATGACTATGTTGCACATTCTTGTCCACTTCATCACTATCAATATCGGTAGCTCTATTGACACCTTGAAGGAATTTTTTTTTCCTGTTGCTTTCAAAAAATTGCTCTGCATGTGGTTTAATCATCGTGCAAAAAAATATACAAAGCATTCAATAGTAAAGTAAAGAATGCAAGCTATAAATTTTTCCAAAAGAACATTTTTTGGATCACTCCAATAATAAAGAAATTGGGTTGGATTCTCCTATGCTCAAATTTCAATAATCTACATATTAAGATGCATTTGTATAGAACTTCCAAACAAGAAGAAATGAGATCAATAGAGCCTCTTACCTCATTTGAATCCATTGATTTATGCTCATTCCATGCAGAAACCATAGGGTTAATGGTTTCAAACAACTGCGAAACTTGGTGACTGAGACCTAATATGCAATTCATTACCTTTTGGTACCCTTGTTCATATGAGTTGACATGATCTACAGAGGCTCCTACTGGGCATTGAACAGATGGCTGTGAAATCTCTGTTGACGAACTAGATTTCAACTTCATCCTACTCTTAGATTTACAAGCATCTAGTGTTGCCATATAATTGACATTATCTTATGCACCTACTTCTCTATTACTGTTTTCCACCTAAAATACAATGTCAATTTCAACCTATAGCCAGTTCAAAATAAATAAAAATAAATAACACAATGTAAATTGAACCAAAAAGCCATACACTTATTGCAAATTTTTCCATTTTGGTGTGCAACCCATCTCGACCAAATGTATATCCAGCCCTCACATTATCTCTTGCTCTCTTGCCTCTGTTACTCTTTACCAAATAGTCCTCAGAATGCATACTTTCTCTCAATGCCTCCCACTCTTTGGGAGATAGACTAGAGTCGAACCTCTCTTTTCTCAACATGATTTTTTTTCTACACATGTATCTATAATTGTTCATTGAAACTCCCATCCTTTGCTTGTAATATTTTCTAGAAATTTGTCCACTAGTAGTCTCAAAAGCATTTTCCATTTTTTGTATAACATTTTCAACAGCTCGTGGATCTTGATCTGCAAAATTTGATTTGAAAATATCCAAATGGCCCTACATCTTATACATAACTCAATGGCCCACCTTGCAGCATTTGGCCCAATGGGCTCACCATCTCTCAATACCTCAAGCAAGAATGGCTTATTGACTTCTAATTTTCTTTCTTTTGCAATCCTCTTAGTAGATCTGTACAAATCTTGACTCAATCTTTGTCTTTTGACAAAAGCATCCACATCTTCTATTAAATTATTACTACCAGTATTTCTGGTTGATCCACTACTTCCATCAAAATTTCTAGATGGAACAAGTGCACTTTTAGGTACAATAGATGCAAGCGGTCACTCTTCATGACTTTTATTAACCGAAACTTCATGCTTCTTGGCCACATCAGGTGTTGTATGAGTAGGTAGATCAGTACCAGTCTCCATGAATTCCACATTATTAAACACATCCTCTAATGTTGAAAAAAACATTTGTAGACCTGTTGTTCCTTTGCCCTAATGTTTTTCAATAATTTTTCTTAGACTTAGTCCTAAGAGATCATTACAATATTGCACATCACCATGTGTTATATCAGGCTGCACATCACCATGTGCTATATTAGGTTGCACATCAACATGTTCTATATTAGGCTGCACATCACCATGTGCTATATTAGGCTACACATCACCATGTGCTATATCGGGCTGCACATCATCACAATTATCGTTTTCACCAATTGCATTTGTTGAATCAAAAAAGCATTGGCTTCTACGAGATGGCGACACTATATCTTTTTTCTCCTTTTGTTTTTTCTCCACATTTTCTTTGCACTCTTTTTGTTGCCTATAAAACTAAAAAAAAAGCCATATTATGTCTTATATACATAAATCTCTTGCCTATAAAATTTGATTAAATGATGCAGGAACATCCATGGTGTAAGAGAAATCTTGCATCACCCAAAAAAAATGTTGTTTCTTTTCAATAAGGGCTAAATTTGGAAGGGTTACTATTTTAGTGACTTTGCATTTATGCACATTTGGACATGAAATATTACATAGACCTTTGGAATGGTAAATTTAAGCCAATGGCAAAGAAATCACTTCAATACCATTTGTCATTTGAGCGATACTAAAATTTTAATTTTCGAAAATCCTAGTAAAAATCTTCAAAGTCAATTTTGAGGCACTTAGAGGCTACGAATGAGCCTAAAAATTGGTGGAAAACAAAAGTAGTTAGTCTTAAGGCCCTACTTTCCAATGACAGCTTTCCGAAAAGGTATTATAATAGAAAATTTGACGGTCAGATCAAAAGTTATGACCCCACAAAGTTGTAATACCAAAATTAATAAAATTTCAAAATATCTTCTTAAGTTACACTTTCTAGAAGATTCTAGGGCGGTTACACCTTCCAAATAAAGGATGGGGGACTATAGAGAGGAGGTCAGAGCAGAGTAGATGGTGGCTCCAATTTGTAGATTTGTAGATTTATGTAATCAGAAAGCCCATGTGACGGCAAATATAATGTTGTAATTTCATTTTCATTTCAGTGATAATAAAAAATATTTGCTTCTTTCTTGCATTTTGTTTGTGCCATTATCTATTGTTGTTGTGAGTTTTAGATTGTAAGGGGGAGTACCCTTCATCATCGGTGATGCTTGATGAATTGATTACCTCTCAAAGATCAGAAATGAATAAGAGTGGTTTAGGGTTTCAGGAAGGTTAGAGTTCTAAAGTGAAGCAATCCACTAGTAATAAGACTCAGTACAAAGATAGACAAATCAAGGATCTAAGAATCAATTCAGGAAAAAATCCTATCAAATGACATGATGCTAAAAGGTATTTATCTTTTAATGGTGTTTGTTATTCTTGCAAGAAATTTGGTCATAAGGTAAAGGAATAAAAAATTAAAATGAATGATTCTTTATCATTCTTCAATAAATGTTCTAAGAGAAAGAAGATTGGACATAAAGTTGGTTTTTTGAATAAAAAGGAAAATGGAAAGAAGAATGATGTTTGTTGTAAGTGAAACAATCTGAAACACCTTGGAAGTAACAACAAAAGAAAGAAAAATATCTATCTGGTGAAGAATTATGATCAAATCATTGATCTGAAAGAAGCAAGAAAGGAAATGAAAAGGATTTGGAGAAAGGAATCATCAGTTTTATCTTTGCTGACCTTTGGTGAAATACTCTTGTCAACTTCTAAGTAAAAGTAGTGGCTAATTCAAGTTAGGTTGAAAAGATATTTGAGGAATGTTTCAGAAGAGTCTGTTGGTGCATTCTCTTGTATCCCTCTGAGAGTGTTTCCCACAGAAGATATTTATGCATTTTTTTTAGTAAGATAGAAGAGATGTTGCTAGTTCAGTTTAGCATGCTTTGGGAAAGTGAATTGAAAGAGAGCCATGATGCCTACAGACTATTAGTTGAGAAAAGTTGGATGTTTGGAGGAAATTTCCCTTGTTTGGATTTGAAAAAAAGTATATTCAAATAGTGTTGAGCATAATTCATGATGAATCTTTGTGGATTGATGAGGCACATTTGATTTCTAGAGAATCTATTAGAGATGTAACTAGTTTGTGTTCCTCTAGACCAATTCCCAAACTAAAGGATATGGATGAGAAAGAGATATTGAAGTTATAGGTGTGAATTTTGAAGGGAAAGAGATTGATTTGAGATGATTGTTGATCTGGTAATAAGGTATGTTGCTATGGTCATCGGTCACAAATTTTGTATCCCTAACAATGACCTTACAATTTCTATTGTTGTTGTGCATACTGCTATTGATATGGTTAAAAGAGGTATGGAATATGACTTGTGTGAATTACTTCATATACATCTTTTGAAGAATTTAAAGGAAATAAAAAAGAGTAAGAATAATAAATTATGGTATGGAAATTTGGTTGTTTGTTTTCTCTTTTACTTTTTGAGGGAGTTATCGGTAATAGGAAGGATAGAATGGTCAAAATTAAGAGCATATTTCCTATCAAATCAAAAAACTTCATGATAAATCTTGGTAGTTCAAATGCACAAGAGATTTCCCTTGCTGCATTCTTTGGAACATTTTAGATGAGGATGAACAAAAGGTTTAGGATTCTAGTAAGTGTTGTGGAAAGGTATTCCGGAAGCATAAATTTTCTTGTGTCTACAGATTTTTGTCACATGGAAGTAGTTGAACCAAGATTAGTTTGGATATCTGAATTGGATTATGAAGTGTTAGAGGTTGAAGTTGATAATTATGCTAAAACTATTTTGGAAATCCTTAAGAATCTCAATGTAGAAGGTACCTCCAGTAGCGTGACCGAAACAGGGAAGAAAAGGAAGAGTGTTGTTAAGCAAGAAGTTGTAGAAGGAAGTGAGCTTGAACATGAGCATGAAAGGATAAATATTTAGAGAGCTTTGGAAGAATTGCAGAAGGTTATTCTCGATGCTCATTTTGATTAATCTATTTCTATCATGGAGAATATTTGTGGCATGATTGTTTCTTCAAAGGTCTACATCTTCGAACTTGAAGTGTTTGTTGGAATTAGGGCTGATGAAGGAAATTTGGAAGATATCGAGAAAAATGTGTGAATGCACATAGTTGAGTGATGAAGGAATTGGAGAGTGTACAAGGTTGTGAAGAAGAGGTACAAAAACTACTTTATTTTTCCTAGATTGGTCTAGCAGTACATTGGATATAAGAAATGAGATAAGGATGAGTGAGTCCCAGATGATCACTCAAGTAGATACATATAGGTTAACATAAGATAAAGATAATTAGAGGTGGTCCTACATTGTGTAGCTTTAAGAAAAATTATTTTCTCTACATGATCAAAGGATAGATGTTATCAAGAAGTTTGTGGCACTCAGAGACATGATTAAACTTAGTCATACTTTTGTTTCTAGTGCTCTTGGTTGTATTGGTGAATTATCAGAGATTAATCTTAGTCCCAATAATTTAGTAGATGGTATAGAGTCCTTAACTAAGCTTGAGCTATTCTACAAGACTCTTGTAAGTGCAAAACGTTCATGGGAAGAAGGTAAAGTGTCGTGGAAAGCTATTTTGGAGAGTCTCAAATGTTCTTCTTTAGGTTAATTCAATTTTTGTGTTCATATATTTTTGGTTACACTTTGATGCATATATACATATATATCAAACCCCTTCCTTTGTAATTGATGTCAAAGGGGGAGAGATAGAGAGATAAAGAGATGGAGAGATAGAGAGACAGAGGAAAAACATTTTTGTGAAGAACAATTTTGATAGGGGGAGTATTCAAAGTATTTAGTTGTTGTATACTAGAAAATGATTTTGTCATGTATGTTGCCATCAATTCCAAAGGGGGAGATTGTTGGGAGCCTTGCAACATGAGCATGAAGTATGGATGGTTTGTGTTGGTTGTTCCTATGTTGTCATTGATGTCAACATGGTGATAACTTTATGGGAAGTCTGCTTGGTTTACTGAAAGTTGTTCTCTGTCGGTAATACCCTTTTGTGATGGATAAATGTTTTGGTATTTGAGTCTAGAATTCAATGCAAGATATGATATGACTCCAATCTCTTAACCATATTATTTTTACTCATTTAAACAACTATATCTTGGATCTTGAGACGTCTTTTGTTGTGAACAAAAATTTATCTCTAATTGATTTTAACTATGTATTCTACTATTGTTCTATGTGTGGCATACTATGTGGGAGACTCCACATTCTACTAAGGTGAACATTCTTATGTTGTGGTTTTGTTGATAGTCTCTATGTTGGTAGTATGATGGAAAATTAATGTTTTCTCAAATTTGAAAGGTGTTTGCTTTGAGGATTATTTGTTGGTTTGGAGAATTTCGTTCTAGTCTTGGTCGACTTAGTGTATGCAATATATTATGAAGGCTAATTATGTTTTATGGATGATAGCCGACTTGGTATAATGCACTATGTGGATAAAATGTTTAAATAAAAAATGGTGCCAACAAGGAAGGTTTTGATTAATTTTGTGTCCATCTAATTAGACTGACCTAATTGATGATCAACATTTACTTGTATACATATAATATGTTTTGAGGAGTGAGATGAGAACAAAGAGTAGTGGAAGAAGACACACATGCACAATGAATGTGAAATGAGAAGTAAGTGTGAGTGTGAAAAGGATTAAGAGGTGTGTGAATATCTGAGCATAAATGCTTTATCAGTTGTGATTAGTGCAGTTTTGTTGAGCGAATACTGTGTGAGGTAGTACTTCATATTCTGAGCTTCAGTGGAACTGATCCCTGTACATTGAAGGTGCATTCCATTAGTTAAATATTTTGGTAGTGAGCCACTATCATTTTGTCTTGGTGGTTAGCCATCTTTTGTACTCAAGCAGTGAGCCTTTTTAAGGACAGTGAGTCTTGGCAGTGAGCCTTGTAATATTGTGTATCCAAATATAATATATTGTGAGTTAACCCTCAACATGGTTTTTGTGAACGTCAATTGTAAACCTGCATAAACACAACAAACAATCACACAATTAGATTCATATGCAAGTTAAATCAACATTCCCCATAGAATTCATTTACAATGCTCAAAATAGGAAATAAATGAAAAACACAACAAATAAAGCTATCAAATCCTATTAAAGCAAGAAAACTCTTAATCCCATGGAAGAATTGGTGCCATTTTGATGTCGAAAATGGCCCTTTCCCAATCCCTTGTAAGCTTGATGAAGATTTGTTGATGATTGAAACTTTCTTGATGAAACTTTGGCATAACCTAGCTATGAAACCATGAAAACTATGAACACTTGATGAAATGGGTGAAATTAGCTCTAAATATGAAGATAGTGATTTTGCAATGAAGTTGTGGATCCAAAATCCAAATGAGAGCTTCTTATTTATAGATGAGAGAGATGGAGGATGAGGCAAAATGGATGAATGTGGGATAAAAGACCAACCAATAACATGAAGCCACTTGTCTACATGTGAGTGGACAAAGGTGGAGCACATTTTGATGAATGTGCCAATAAATGATATTAGGTGGAATTTCAAATTTATGAAATTACATGTTGGAGGGAGAAAGAAATGAATTAAATGCCACTTGGCTCAATGCACATGAACATGTAAGAGATATTGAATGCCTTGTTGGAAGGAAAAATCCCTTTGGAGGGATTTTTCAAATTTGGAAGAATATTCCCTTTTCATGCCATGTTGAGAGAAATTAGAAGATTTAATAAATCAAAAGAAATGATTTATTGAGCAAGTTGCAAAATCTAGAGGATCAGAGTGATTAAGATTAAGATCAATCAGGATTTGATTAATTCAAAGAGAGATTAGTTGATGTGACAATTTGATTTATATTTTTGGATTGATTTAAATCAAAATGAGAGGAAAATGATTTAAACTTAATTAAATAAATATTTTAATTTATTTAATTAAGAAAGTGATGATGTTAGATTAAATTAAATAAAGATTGATTTATTAAATTTAATAGAATGACCTTAGAGATTAATTAAATAAAGATAATTATTTAATTAAAGAGAGACCAGAAGATTAATTAAATGAAATGATCTATTTAATCAATAGTAGATGGTGACTTAATCAGATAAATAATGATTTATTTAATTAAGAGGCGGAATGTGATGAATTTAATCAAATAAGGGATATTTAATTAAATGATCATTAAAGGAGATGATTCAGGATGAAGCGATGTTAGTAATTAGGATCAAGTGTAATCAGTACATTTGTCATGTTTACAGTTTTTCCCTTTTTG
This sequence comes from Sequoia sempervirens, assembly GCA_007258455.2. Classification (NCBI taxonomy): domain Eukaryota; kingdom Viridiplantae; phylum Streptophyta; class Pinopsida; order Cupressales; family Cupressaceae; genus Sequoia; species Sequoia sempervirens. Next base: position 8,789 of record VDFB02091877.1, on the reverse strand, counting down.
GATTTTCCACGTAAAAATTCTGGTGTTCATGTGTATGGTTGCATTGACTTGTTTCTATGTTCTCTCTTGTTGACTCAGTCAAAATTGTGATAATGTTTAGATGGATTTTATTATGGTTTTATGGAAAACTGATTCACCCCCCCTCTTAGTATTTCAAATGTTCAACAATATCATTTTGTTAGAGATATGGTCAAAGATGGAAGGTTGAAGTTGGTTAAGGTAGAAATTTTGATGAATTTTGTTGATTCTTTAAGTAAACTTGTGAGCATAGTGAAAGGAAGTCGGGTGAGCAAAAACATCTTCCTACACTAATCTAACCAGGGGAGAGTTACAAAAATTTCTTTTAACACCTTTTACTATTACAATAAGAGAAGAAAATATATAGAATAATGGAAGTAGAGCAACAAGAAAGCATAAAAAAATGACACCAAATATACGTGGGGAAAACCCTTTCGAGTAAAAAACCCCACCCTCTAAAAGCGCAATACTTTCTCTATTACTTCAAATAATGGTTACAAGATATCACTAAGTACAAGCTTCTTCAACAAGTGCTTCAACACAAACACCTATTTTGGAGTGATACTGGCAGCACTTCGTTACCTACAAACAAACTATGCATTCTACAACTCAAGGCACTCAATAAATAGAGTGATATAAGCTTCAAGAAGCATCTAGAAGGTGAGGGGAGTCCAAATCCAAAAATCACAATATTCGACACCTTATACATACATTTGGACACTTGTACAACATGTACTTACACCCCTTACACTTTTCAAACATGCATATAGTCTTCTTCCAAGCTTGGACACATAGAATATGCTAAAAATAGCTTATGAAAGATGCCTTACACAACTTACAACTGCCCTAGAATTTTTCATAGCTGACAACACTTACAACTATAAGAGAATCTGTCATAACTGGCTAAAAATAGTTGATTCTCTTACATCTTGTCATAACCCAACATGGGTGCCAACTTTCACCCATGCATTCAAAGATGCATTATGATGCATCATAGAATCTGTCAAATGTCATAGATTCCAAAGTGGTATGCCTATGTCCAATTGGAATGATGATGTGTCATCTAGTCACCTCCAACGGGGATGCCACCCAACCGGTGGGCCCCAATTAATGACATGACACCATAGGAAATTAAATAATACAAATAAATATATTAAATTACATCAATTAAATCAATGTTAGGACTGTAAGGTTGGACACCTTAATCCCAAAATTCTCCCACTTGTCGAAGACCTGCCAAGAGTCATATAGAATCATCTACTTAGGGCCCCAAGGCCCATGGAATTGGAACACCATATGAACTTCTCTATGCTTATTGGTTTTGTCAGTGCATCTGCAACATTCACCAAAGTGTCAACCTTCTCTAGTTTCACCTTTCCATCTTTTTCCATATCACGAAAAAAATGATACTGTACATCAATGTGTTTTGTTCTAGCATGGAAGGTAGGATTCTTTGCTAGAAAAATTGCACTTTAACAATCGCAACAAACAGTAATTTGTCCCGCATCTAAACCAATATCAGAACACAACCTCTTAAGCCAAATGGATTCCTTACACGCATGAGTGGCTGCCATATACTCTGCCTCTATTATGGAAAAAGTGACTATAGCCTACCGCTTACTCATCCAACTGATATCACCACCAAACATAAACACATAACCACTGGTGGATCTTTTGTTGTCCATGTCACCTGCCCAATCTGAAACCATATATCCTCGAATGCTCATAGAATGTTGAGGTCCAATAGGATAACCAGGAAAACACAAGGCATACTTGGAAGTACCCCGTAAATATTTGAACACTCTCTTAACCGCATCCCAATGCACCTATCCAAGATTAGCCATAAAATGGCTAAGGAATCCCACTACTTGGGAAATTTCTAGTTTCATACATGCCATCACATATATCAAACTACCAATTGCACTTACATATGGTAATTTGGTCATGTTCTCTATCTCAATAGGAGACATTGGACAATCATTCACAGAAAGCTTCGTTCCTTGCATCACATGAACAACTAACTGTCAGCAATCTACCATGTTGAATCTCTTCAATATGGAGTTCACATACTTGCTCTGGCTTAACCAAATCTTTCTATTAGCTCTATCTCTTGTGATTTCCATACCCAGAATGTACCTAGTTGCACCTAGGTCTTTCATTTCAAATTGTGCTGACAACTAAAACTTCAAATCTGAAATCATACTTTTACCATTCCCAATAAACAACATATCATCTATGTATAGAAAATTAATGAGAATGTGACCATTATCAATTTTAAAATATACACAATGGTTATATTTAGATCTTTGAAATCCCAATGACTGTTGAATCTCAGTTGTGTTTACAGTTTGTCCTTGATGACAAAATATCTTTCAGTTTGTTCTCATTGATAATCTATCTTAGGATGGTTCTCCTTGCACATCATAGGTTTTGGATGCTTCTCTTTCAGGCTTACTCATATCAGTGTGCGAATGGCAGGGTCTCCCCGATCCACTTTGAAATGTCTGAGTTGCCTATCAGAAAGACATTTCAGATGTCATGGCGATTGAATTTATCTTACAGGTTGTTGTCAGCAAGAATTCTCTTTTGTTTCGACGACAAAAAGTGTTCTATATCGGCATGTGTTTGGCCGTCGGGCTGAGGTCATAGCGAAATCACATTGTCTCCCTGACTAGAGTATGTGGAATTCTATCAGCAAGAGTTGTTCCTTCAGTATGTGGTCTCAACGAAATAGGTATGTCACACCGACCGATGGTGGATTGATGCACATCGACAAGAGTCAGGGTTTTCAAAATAGGTCTCGACGAAGTGGCTTTGTCTCGCCAACATCACATATGGGATTCACTTCGGCCAGACTTTTTGCTTTCGGTGTGATGTCATAACAGATGTTCAATGTCACACCGACCGTCGTTGGACAATTGCATTCGGCAGGACTTTCTGGAAGTCTCGGCGAACAGGTGTGAATTCGAGGTGTTTCGGTATGACTAAAATGATCTACAAGAGGTCTCCCTGATGTCGATATGTTATAGCGACCCTCATAAGATAGAAGGGTGCATCGGCGAGAGAAACATTATGTTACAACATCACAAGGGATTTCTATCAAAGACCTCCATCGATGTGAGATTGATACTGTCTCAGCGAACTAGGGTGAGCTCGTGATGTTTCAGCAAAACAAAGGGCAGTCTATATAGCATCTCCCCAACTTTGTATTGTCTCAGTAACACGGGGTGAAAAGTGACCCTCGGAAAAACATTTTGAAGTCTACAAGAGGTCTCTCCGATATTGTTTGGTCACAACGATAGTGAATGAAAGGATTTCGGTGAAAGGACGGTAAAGTCTTAGTGACTCAGAGTGGATAAAGTCTTTCGGTGGAACTTAATGTATTCTATGAAATGTCTTCCTGAAAGTTGAAGGTTACAGCAACTCTCAAGGGTAAAAAGGGCTATCAGTGTGACTTAGTGTGCTCTACGAGAGGTCTCCCCGAGAGTGATAAGTCACAGCGACTGTGAACAAAACAAAAGAACATCGATGAGAGATATCCTTGTGTCTCAACAAAAGCTCGTAAAGATAAAAATTTTGATATAACAGTTTATAGTCTGTGAGATGTCTCACCGACTTCACAAAGTCTTAGTGATATCTATGGGGATGTATGACTACGTTATAAATTTCCTTCAATAGAACTATCTTCTTGTCTCAGCGAATTGTTACGAAGACTCAAATCTCAGTGGTTGTCTTCGTGGATTGGCTTCAAATCTCAGAACGGTTACATAACAGAATATACATTGAGTTTTCTTTTTGAGTTGTTGCATTTTTTTTGGATGATTTGCAGCTCTCTGTATAAGCGTTACTATTGATTTTTAATCATCATCGACAGTCTGTCAGTATTCAACTTTATATTCAAAAATCAGCAAGTGAATCTAAAGATCTGGTGAAAAATGTTTTTGAAGATTTCTTCACAACCGACATACTTGAAATGTAATTAAATACCTATGTTGAAAACTGTAAAGGTTGTTGATTGTAATTCTGAGAGTATCATTCCTTGTCTATATGGAAATGTATGAATGAACTCTATAGAAAGATATGTGCTTAACTGAAAACAGAGAAATCCTCTAAGTCATTATTATTGTTCAAAACATTTTGAGGGGTTGGTACTCCTTGAGATGGGTGTCTCAAAATGAGGGGCTAGTGCTCCTTGAGTGGGTGCTAAAAAATCAGCCTATAAGGCATTGTGAACTTTTGTTTAAAAGATTAAGCCTGGAAGGCATTTAGGGAGTGGTTTTTATACCCCAGGAGGGTTTTCCACTTGGTAAAATTTGGAGTCTTCTTGTTCTTCTAAGTTCCCTTTGCTTTATTGTGTTGTTGATTATTTCAGTTCACCGTTTGGGTATTATCTTTCTCAATTCTGTTTATGAATGATTACATTCAACTCATGAATACATTAATTAGAATATATTGAGATCAGATTTGTGCTATAGTTTTTGAATTTGTGAAAATTGGTCAAATTTTTTATAACACTGATTCACCCCCCCCCTCTCAATGTCATTTTAACTCCAACAATTGGTATCAGAGCGTAGGGTCCTCTGATAGGTTTTAATCTCCTTGGATTGATCTTGGTCTTGGAGTTTGTTTTTAATGGCACATTCTCAAGATGGTGCCTTTGTATCCATAGCTCCATTATTTGATGGAACTGATTATGTGTTTTGGAAAATCAGAATGGAAGCTTTTCTTGTTTCTTTTGATGTTGATGTTTGGTGCATTATTTTAGAAGATTACAATGTACCAACCACTATTCCCACTGATGCTACTGAAAAGAAGAAGTATGAAACAAATGCCAGAGCTAAGCATGCCCTCTTGTGTGGGTTAACTAAAGATGTGTTCATTAAAGTCATGCATTGCAAATCTACTCATGGAATCTGGGAAAAACTTGAAACTATATATCAAGGGAATGATAAAGTAAAACTATCAAAAATCATTACACTCAAACATCAGTTTGAGGAGTTGAAAATGAAGGATGATGAAAAATTGGTTGAATATTTCCTAAGAGTAGATGAAGTTGTCAATTCAATGAAAGGTCTAGGTCAAGAGGTTAATGAATTTGATGTGGTCACAAAGGTTGTTAGAACCTTACCATCCAAATTTGAATCTAAGGTTTCAGCCCTAGAAGAAAAGAAACACTTTGACAAGCTTACCTTAGACAGCCTACAAGGAATACTTACTGCCTATGAAATGAGAATAAGCAAAAACAAATCTACAAGTAAAGAAACTACCTTTAACATTGAAAAGAAAGAAAAATTCAAAGTCAGTGAATCAGAGTTGTCTGAGTCTAAAGAATCTCATTTTGTTAGAAGATTTAAAAAGGGATCAAGAAAATATAAGGGAAAACTTCTCTTTAAATGTTTTAACTATGGCAAAATAGGTCACTTTGCTACAAAGTGTCCCTATGATGATCAAATATGTGACAACAAGTCAACTAAAAAATAGCCTATGAAGAAGACCTTCAAACCTAAACGAAACTTCAATTTCAAAAAGAAGAAAAGTATGTTTAGTAAGGATGAATCTAAAATTGAGTCTGACGATTCATCAGCTGAAGAAGACAAAACTCTGTTCATGGCTGAAACTACTCAGCAAAATTATTCTAACACCTTTGACGTTGAAGAAGGTGTGGTAGATCTTGAATGTGAGCTGAAATGTGCTTTACAAGAGGTCAGAAAAATCAAAAAACAAGTCCTAGCTCAAGAACACAAACCAGATCAAGAAATGATCTCTTTGAAAACTCCGCTTGAAGAAGCTAAAAGAGTTGAAGACTGTCTTCGAGAGATTGTAAACTGCAAAGATCAAGAAATTCAAAAACTGGAACAAGAAGCAATTTGTCTTAGGAAGGAAATTGAAAAATATGAAAGCACTCTAAAACTAAATGAGATGCTCAGCAAGCAGAAGATGTACAAAGATAAAACTGGTGTTGGTTTTGAAAAGGGTGAATGCTCAATTGACCATGCAAAACAAAACCCCTCCTTTGAAGTCAAAGGTTCAGGTTCAAATCACTCAGAATTTGGTAAAGATCATGTTCAGTCTTTGAGAGGTAATAGATCTTCATACAGAGTCAATCCTTTATTCTATGGTTATTTTTTTTCTGCAACAAATTTGGCCATAAGGTGAGCACTTGCAGGCTTATGTATCTTAGGTTTGGTCTTAGGAAACATTATGGTTTTTCTAGAAAAATCAGATGTTTTAAATGCAATGCTTTGGGACATTCAGTCAAACAGTGCAAAACTGATCTGCAATCTAAACAACAAAAATTTAAAAAGGTTTGGAAACCTAAGTCTGTCAACAACATTGAGCAAACTATGTTGGTTCAAACAACTTTTCATTCCAAGGAAAAGGACTTATGGGTCCTGGAAAGTGGATGTTCTAACCATATGACTGGCGACAAGGATAAGTTTGTAAATCTTGAAGATTATATAGGTGGATATGTTAAGCTTGGTGATAACTCTGGTATTCAAATTAAAGGTAGAGGTTCACTTCTTCTGAATGAAGACACTCCTATCTATAATGTGTACTATGTGGAAGGTCTCAAGCACAATCTTCTAAGTGTTAGTCAAATTTTGATAGTGGTTATCATGTTCTTTTCACTTCACAGGGATGTGAGTTAAAAACAAGCTAGGAAAGGCTATTGTAGCTAGAAGGAGGACAAAAGGAAATGTGTACAATCTTCTCGACACATCAAGCAATGACAATAATCAAGGTATGTGTTTAATGAGCCAAATTGAAGAAAGTTGGTTATGGCATAAAAGATTAGGACACATAAATTTTGAAAATCTGGTTAGAATCAGTAAGAATCAGAATGTTAGAGGTTTACCAATTCTTAACAAGCCAGAAAATTCTGTGTGCAAAGAATGTCTAAGTGGTAAACAAACTAAAATCAGCTTCAAAACAAAAGAACACTCTTCATCAAAACCTTTACAACTTGTGCACACTGATTTATGTGGACCAACCAGAACAAGGTCTATTAATGGTGAAAGGTACTTTATGCTATTTGTGGATGATTATACTAGAATGGTTTGGGTCACATTTCTTAAGCACAAATCAGAAGCATTTGAAAGGTTTAAAATTTTTCGTAAATTGGTTGAGAAGGAATATGATTTGAAACTTAAATGTCTGCGATCTGACAAAGGAGGTGAGTTCACTTCTCAAGAGTTTATTGATTACTTGAATAGCATGGCATTAAAAGACAATATGCTACAACAAAAACACCTCAACAAAACGGGGTAGTTGAACATAAAAATAGAACTGTAAAAGAAATGGCTAGAACAATGTTAGATGAAGCTAAGTTGCCTAATATGTACTGGAAAGAAGTTGTTCATACAGTTGTATATATTTTGAATAGAGTGCAGATTAGAGTGAAATCTAAACACACTCCTTATGAACTGTGGTATGGAAAAACTGCTTTTTTCAAATACTTTAAAATTTTTGGAAGTAAATTTTTTATCAAAAAGGATGATGATAACCTTAGAAGTTTTCAATCCAAGAGTGATGAGGGTATCTTTTTGGGATACTCAACTCACAGGAAAGCTTCTAAATGCCTTAACAAAAGGCTTAATAAGATAGTTGAAGTTGTTAATGTAAAATTTGATGAGAGATCACATTTGTATGCTGAATCTTTGCAGGATAATGAGGAAGAAGAACTTGAACTAGAAATTATTTTAGAAGAAACTGAGTCAGCAAGCCCTAGAATTGAAACAACAAGTCCTGAAAAGGTTGCATCAAAAGCTCTAACCAAATATCACCCCAAAGATTAGATTATTGGGGATAAAAATGCAGGAGTTCAAACTAGAAGAAAGGCTGCAAAATATGATGAAAAGTCACAAATAGCTTTCTATCTAGTTACTCAGTTTGAGCCTAAAAACTTTAATGAAGCTCTCACAGACTCATGTTGGCTTAATGCTATGTAGGAAGAAATTGATCAAATTGAGAAAAATTAGACTTGGGAGTTAGTCCCAAGACCAGATGACAAGAATGTCATTGGAGGCAAATGGATATACATAAACAAACCTGATGAAAATGGTAATGTCATTCACAACAAAGCAATATTTGTCTACAAAGGCTATGCTCAACAAGAAGGTATTGATTTTGGTGAAACCTTTGCACCCGTTGCTAGATTAGAATCTATCAGAATATTCTTGGCTTATTTTGTTTATAAAGACTTTACTGTTTATCAAATGGATGTCAAAACTGATTTTTTAAATGGCTATTTAGATGAAGAGGTCTATGTTGAACAACCTGAAGGATTTATGTGCAAAGACAAGCCTGATCATGTTTACAGATTGGAAAAGGCCCTCTATGGCTTAAAACAAGCACCTAGATCTTGGTACTCTAGGCTTGACAGTCATTTGCTTTCAAATGGTTTTGTTAGAGGAGGTGTAGATAGCAATATTTATGTTCAAATTGAAGGTTCTGATATTCTGGTTGTTGAAATATATGTTGATTAATAATTTATCTTTGGTCGCGAAATAATGTTACATTGAGTAAAAAATTCTCTCAATGGAATCAATTTGAAATGTCATTATTAGGAGAATTAAATTTCTTCTTGGTCTTCTAATCTCTCAACGTGAAATGGAATATTTCTTTCTCAAACCAAGTATGCCAGAGAGATGCTTAAGAAATTTTAGATGGATGAATGCCATCCAATTAGCACTCCAATGATTACTGGATTCCAACTTACTAAGGTTGATGATTCCCCTGATACAAATCAAACTAAATATAGATCAATGATT
>VDFB02091876.1:0-48043 GCA_007258455.2 Sequoia sempervirens | reverse complement strand
TTCTTGAATGAGATGGTGTTCTCTTTCCCATCATATATGGCACCTCCTGGCCACATTGTCATGGTCTGCCTAATAGTAGATGGCATGCATCCATGGGTAAAACATCACAAACCAACTTGTCTTTGTATCCTCCAATGGAAAACTCCACCGTTAATTGCTCATTCACTAAAACACTTTGCCCTTTGTTTAGCCATGTGACCTTGTAGGGGTTAGTGTGGGTACCTTCTCCAATTTTAGTTTCATTACTGCCTCCTCTGAGATTATATTGTTTGTTGAACCTGAATCCACTATGGCCTTGCATACTTTTCCAAGTATCTTTTGCACCTACTTAAATAGAGCTCTCCTTTTGTTTTGGTTCTTCCTTTGACCATTGTCTCGACTAAAAAACTTCATCTAACATCAGATTCTCCCCCACTTCTGATTCAATGTGACTAACCTCTGGTGATTTGACACTCATGGCGTCCTCTTGTGCATATGCCACTCTCTTCTCAGTATTTGATGAAGATGCTTTCTCCGGGCACCTATAAGCTAGATGTCCTACTTGTCCACAATGGTAACACTTCATATTAGCAAAGTAAGAATTGCTCCTGCCTGCTCCTCTTCCTCTATTTGAACCTCCTTGAGGTCCTCTACCTTTGTTATACCCTCCTCTAGAAGGTGTTTCATTGCCATGATCTGTGGATTTAAACTCTCCTTGGTTTCTTTGGTCGTTGCCTCTACCTTGGTAGCCACCTCGCTGTCCTCTTTGATCTCTTTGATCTCTGCCTTTGCCTCTGCCCTTAGAAGCCTGGTCTTGCTTCCTCTTGTTTCTTTCCTCAATCTTGATAGCTAATTGGTAACATTGATGTACTGTCTTAGGACTTAAAAGAGCCATCTCCTCTTGAATGTTCCATTTAAGGCCATTAAGATACCTAGCCACCTTGAGACTTTCATCTTCTAAAACATTAGACCTCATACAAAGTTTTTGGAGCTCCTCTGTGTAGGTATTCACATCTTGGTCTTTCTGCCTTAGGCTTTGTCTGTTCTTGTGTAACTGAATCTCATAATCATTTGGCATGTATGCTTTCTCACTTTGGCAACCATTCCTTTCCAAGTTGAAATAGGTTGCTTGCTTCTTCTCTCTGGCCTAATGAATTTCCACCATGTCAAGGCAAAACCTCTCAATCTTGATTTGTCCACCTTCACCTTCTGTGCTTCAGTGACTCCATCACATTCAAAATGGTTTTCCATTCCCTCTATCCAGTCCATGACTAGATCAGCTTCCATTTTTCCACTAAACAATGGTATATGCCTTCAAGTGCTTTTTCCACTCAAAGTTTCAATGCCTTCAAGAAAGGCTCTTCTTTCGTAGTCAGTATTAGGTTCAGTGGATCTTATCTTCCTCTGCAACCTCTTCTTTCTTTGGTACCCTTCCTTCAAACTGTGCTTCATTCAACGCTTGCTCCAATTAGTCTATTCTTTCCCTCAATAGCCTATTGTCTTCCTCCTGTCCTTCGACCATCTTGGCCAACTCTGCATTTGTCACCATGATGGTAGAATCACTAGACTCAACTTCTGACATATATTATTCTATCCCAAATCTTTAACTTGCTCTGATACCAATCTGATAGGGTAGGGTTGGATGGAACACTCACTGTTCCATGCTCTGGGTCTCACCTTGGCGAACCCCGTTGGTGTCACTCTCCACCACCTTAACCTATAGGCCCTAATGCTTGTTAGGCACCCCTGGTTCTCCTGGCCAACCCTACTATCATCTCCATTTCCCTAACCAAGCCAATCTTGGTGCTCTCTCTGCCATTCTCTCCTTAGCCCTTAATCTTCCTAAAGGCTAGCTAAATCTCCAACCTTCACTAATTCGATGCAGTGGTGTGTGATGTCTCCCATGGCTTCAAGACCATTCCCCTAGGGTTCTTGATCATTCACCAATCTCCAATTCTCTATCACTCTCACCAAACCCTCTCCTAGGGTTAGAAAAGGCTACAAGCCCTAGAGCCCCAACTAGGCCTCCTAACCCGAGAAAAATGGAGAGTGTGCCCAAATTCTCCAAATGAATCCAAATATTTTCTTGGGATTCATGGTGCCCTTGCCCACACCTTGAAGATTTTTTTTGGGGTTTGGAGCCTCCACTGCCCGTACACTGCTCTAACCCTTAACTTAGCAAATTTAGGCTTGTTTTAAGCCAATTTCTGACCTCCTTGAGATTAGTTAGTTTGTTTGCCACTTCCCGGTCTGTGTTAAGCCTCCTTCTTGTTACCAAGCCTCTGCAAGGCATTCCACATCCTCTCCACACCGTGGTTCACCAGGAGATTGGCACCCCTGCAACCTTAGTGCTCTGCACTCTTTGACTATCCTAGCCGGGCACTGCCAAGCTCGCCTAGGAACAGTCTTTTGCCATGGATTCCTGACTCCTAAGGACTCCTACCTCTACTTTATGTACAAACATGGAGTCTAGCCTCTGTTTCCAAGAACCCATACACCAGGTACATGGGAAACACGGTCTAGAGCTCCATCTCTGCCGGTCTGACAGTCAAAACAAAAATTGCAAGAAATGAACTAACCTAACAAAAACAAATGCTTGAACCGATGCAACAAGCTAACTACTGAACTAAGCAATGCCTGAAAAGGAATTACACTACCTACTCTACTCTCAACATCTGATCAAACCATCAATGCATAAATCCAAAACCATAAACCAGAAGATGTTCTTCAATATCACAGTCTTAATTGCACTCCATGAAAATATTACAAATCAAAAACCAACCAACCTTGCTCTCAGCTCGAGCAACTCCTTATAACTCCTCTCCAAGGTAGTTACCAATCCCTTGGGTCGGACATTTCCATAATCAAGTGGCAAAAGGTGCAAAATGTCCCATTTTGCCACCTTTGCCAATTATTGCTAACTCCTAAACAACTAAGAAACATGAGTTACAAACTCCCTCCTGATCACTCCTGATCAAGACAAGAAAACACTCTAACTCAAATTCCAATGGTCAACATGACCTTCTTAGAAAAGCATTTACACTAAATTTATCCTAGACTACCCATAGCCTAGTGTTTCCTAGGTGCTCCTGCACCAATAAGTCTTAAGTGTGCTAATTTAGATTCTGCAGTTGCACAACTTGCCGAAGTCTAAATAGATGATGCAACTTCTGCATGTGACATAGCTAGTGGGAGTGGCACTCCAATTGATTTTGGTTCAAATGAAATTGAACTGAATGTTGACTTTGATGGTTTTGATGAAGAACAATATGAAGACTATTAAATATTGATTGTAATTTTGAATTTTCATTGTTTAATGACATCTTGATTTGACAAATCATTGAATTATGAATTTATGAGTATTTTGATTTTTGCAAATTATGAATATGAGGTATTTAAATATTCTACTTATTGACAATTATGAGTATCACTGTTTTAATATTTTATAATTTATAATTTTGAACTATATATATAATATAGCTGAACCTGTACCTGTGCCCAAGGATTTTTTTGTCGTACCCAGTATTTGTACTCAGGCCTATACTAGAACCGATAACTTAGCTCAAACCTCTACTGATCATTGTTAATGCTCAATGCAATCATTGCCATGTTTATAATGTTTAGTAGTATAAATTTCACTTAGTATGCTGAAGTTTCATTGTAGCTCTTATACTTATTCCTTACACATTTGTTTATGACTAATTTTTCAAGTACTATATGTATTTGTTCCCGACCCTCCCCCCCACTCTGCCACCCTTGTGCTGTCGTTCTCCTGGTGTCCCCAAACATAGGCCCATGGTCCCTCCCATCCCCCATCAAGAAACCCCGTGGAACATAGCTTATCATTATAATTTTTTCACCATTTTGAAATTTTCATAAAATTCTCATATATATTTTTACAATATCTAATACTGGATCATATCTGTGTACCCATTTCCATGCATTTGTGTGAAAGTGATCCTTTTGTACCTGCTTAGATAGTTAAATGATAGATCCCTCATGGAATACAGCTTACACCGGCAGATTACATGGATAAAATGTGGCTGGTGCTGTGTGATACACACATTACTGTACATATCTTGGGCAAAACATTATAAATTTATATGCTATTACTAGACTTAAGTTTTTGCATAAATTTGAAGCCTCTTCTTACATACACATGTCACCAGTGACATTTCTTCCAATCAGTGTTCACAATGCTAATGGAATCCCAATGAAACCTTGAGACATTAACTAGATATAATAAATTTAGCTCTGAATCCAAAAGAATACAAAACTATCGTTGATACACTAACAGGATATTACAAAGCTAGAGCTGAATAAAAAGGTAGGCTTTTACGATCTTTTGCTCTGATGATTGATGCTTGTTTATTGTAGCTGGAATGGATGAAAACCATATGAGCTGCATTATTTCCTTAAGCTTGTCTGTCTAAAGTATATAATCGTATTATGATTTTTTTTCAACAAATTATAATTCTGTTAAGTGGTGCATTCAATTTTAAAGATTAATGGATAAGGAGGACACTTATATGGTTATCTCGAAGTAATACATTTTAATTTGAAGCCTTTGCCAAAAACTGAAAATGAGTGATATTTCCAATGCACTGTTAAAAATGTTTCCAACAAATGATTCATTTCTCTGGAAGCTGCCTTCTTTGGAGTAGATTAGCAATAGCAATGGGTTTCTTTTATATGTGTCGCAGTCAAGTTTTCGATCTACTGGAGGAATGTCACGCCGTGAGAAGCGGAAAGGTCGTCAGCATGGATTGAATGATCAAAAAAGGCAAGAGATTAAGGAGGCATTTGAATTATTCGACACTGATGGGTCAGGTGTGGTCTTCGATCTCATGGAAATCTAATTAGATTAGGCAATTTATTCATGTTTACCTCTGATTTTTTATTGTTAAAATTCTCTCTTTCCTCTTATACAGGCACGATAGATGCAAAGGAGTTGAAAGTTGCCATGAGGTATGATTGTATAACCTTCGCATTATATGTTGAGTAGAAACATTGCCAGTCTAGTTAGTTTAATATTGGAATCTGTTTCGTTTTGTTAACATTAATTCTTGGCTGCAGGGCTCTGGGTTTTGAGATGACAGACGAGGTAATTTAAATAGTAATGATATTTTCAACTTTTTTGTTTTGTTTTATAATAGAATTGCTCATTTGATTTTTTTATCCTTGCCCTCGTCAATAAATCTTGTAGACTGTAGGAACCACCGTTAGTTATTATTGGTTATGGGAAGCTTTTTGTATCAAAGGGATTTAAGCAAAGCATTATAAGAATTAAAATCAGAAGTCTTAGAAAACATCAAATTGTGTTAATATTATATTTAAATTTATTGAAAAACACTTTAAAGTTGCATTTCGTAGATTATCACCTCTTCAAGAGCGTTATGAGAAGCATCAGAACAAAGTATCCATGGGGCTAGTAAATAATAAGAGCACAAAGCACATCAAATTGAGAATCCATTTAGAACAAGTTGTCCAATGCCTTAGGTCAGGAAAATCAATGCCTCGACCATTCTGGAAGGAGTTTATCATTTATATCTATCCCACAGATCTCTTAAATGGCATGTTTGGAGCAAGCAAAAGATAAATGAAAAAGAGGTTTACCACTGGTATAGTAATTATTTCAAAATCATGCGGTGCAATATCTCTTTATGAGCATCAGCTTCTTATCTATGTTCCAAGGTGATGAGTGCTGATTCCTTGGTCCCTTTTATGTGTCCCCCTATACCTATTTTATTTTGAATTTTCTTACTGCCATATTGTTTATAGGATTTTAGGGACATTTCTGGGTGCCCCCTTTTTGCATTCCCACGTTTTCCTCTCCCTCACAAAAGGGGAGTTGGAGGGACATAGCTTCTTACACACATGAAATAATTTAGCACAACTTGGAAACTTTCACAAGGGTAACCACACATATTTATTGATTTATTTTTTGCAACAAGAGAGGCTTGGTGTATAATGAGCCCACTAACTTCCCAAATGACAACTATGGCATCACAGTGGAGTTTGATTATCATGGAATACCCATGCATCAGTTATCAAAAGTAAATGACATTCCACTCCTATCAATGTAAATAAACAATTCCACAATATGTAAACACAAAATTGAACATTATTATTAACACTGCTCCATACTGTTTTATTTGTTTTCCCAGGCTTCGAGATGTTGTCTGTGTTGGTTGAACTTCTTGCTCATTGCATTTGTGAGGGTATTTGCTGTTAGTTTTATGATCAGATGTAAAGCACAGAATTTAATTCAAAATCAGACACAAAGACACAGCATATACCCTGGGAAAACCCTCCACTTGAGGGAGAAAAACCCAGCAACAAATATATCTCTTATATATATAAGTAATGGCAACAAATCTCTCTACAATGAGGCCACACACAAGGCCAATATTCAGCACCAGCAATGGCTGTAATAACAAACAAGTAATCTGCTCTTACTTGATCTTCAATCTACACTAAAGAATTCGCAATCTGCTCCTAGAAGAATTCGCACTTGACACGAAGGAATAATTGAACTTGCTTGATGTGTAATGGAGTGGAAATGACCTCTTATAAATTCATATGAATAGAGAGGTTGCACCTCTTCAAGATCTAGGTTGGCCACATAGGAAAATAAAATTACAAATAATAATTGTGAATTACAATGAAGGTCGGCAAAGATAGAAATACAAAGGCCGGCCAAGATGAGAATTACATTGTTGCCATGAGAAGCGCTCCTTCTCATTAATTATCACAAATAAATGTGTTCACAAGAGGCTGGAAGAATGAGCCCGAAGCTACTAAACATCAACACTCCCTCTCAGCTAGGGAGAAATACTTCCAGCTGCATAAGACACATCACCTCATCGTGATGTCAACCACAATGGATACTCTCATGTGTGGAAAGAAGAGATATCACCTCACTGTGATATCAACCATCATGGCTACTCCCATGGATGGTAAATGTGCACAAGTGCTCATCACTCAACATGATGTTGTCACTTCATCGTGACATTCACCATGGCTACTTGTTGTGACGTTTTTCACACATCGCCCCATTGCAAATGGGGACCCCCTAATTTTGGCTTTGCTTTTCGGTCGTTTTGTTGTTGTCTCTTTTCTGATGTCCGCCTTTCAGGGGTTGCGCCCGTCTGAGTTTAAGCATAAAATTGACCAAGTCTGAAAATTAGGGTTTCACCTTTCCTGGTCATTCCGAGCTCGAACGAAGTCAATAAATTGAAAATTGAGATTAACATTGTTGTCGTGTGCTTCCAGCAGGCTTTCAACAAATTTTCATCCGATTTTGAGGTACTTACTATTTTTAGTAAGTGCATAATTCAGGCCACAAGATTTTTTTTTGAAATTCCGACACTCACACGGCATTCAGAGCGTATCAGGCTACTCGTATGCAAAATTTGAGTGAACACAGACAACTTACTATTTTTAGCAGTCCAGCTTCCAGGACAAATTTCAGGGCCTAGATGCAGAGTTTTTCTTTGCATGTTGGCATATTCCTTTTGGGTTTTTCGAGACCTTCGCAATGATGTAACATGCAAGACGAGACGACAAATTTCAGAATTTAGTCTTCCGGGGCTATTTTTAGGGTTTGCATGTCAGCGTTTTCTTTGCATGTCGGATGATTCCTAGTGGGTTTTTCGAGAGCTTCGCGATGGTGTGACATGCAAATGGAGATAATCACTCAGTAAGGAACTTGCTATTTTTAGCAGGTATGTCTCGACAGTCGCTTCCCAGCAGATTAGAATCACGAGCTGATCGCAGTGCCACAGAAGCGAAGAGAAACAGAGATCATTTGATATGCATGTAGAGTGAATTAGGGTTTCTAGCTTCGGGACCCAAAAAGAGGTGTAAAAAGTTAGAATTTTCGAAAACCGGTGTAAACCACCGCGATCAGCATCCTTCAGGCTATCTGCTGGTAAAATTTTAAGTCAAACGGAGCACTTACTATTTATAGTAAGTCAATTTGGAAACTGGCTAAAAATAGTAAATCAGCTGCATGCGTTGATGTTGACAGTAAGGTCACATGGTGAGGAGCGCCTCATCCAAATTTCAAGTCGATCAGAGCAATGGAGCTATCAGAAGCAAGCAATTACTATTTATAGTAAATCACCTTCAGAAATGGGCTAAAAATAGTAGGGTGACTAAAAATGGCAGTGTCGACAGAACAACGAGGTCATAAGGATGCAGTGTGTAAAATTTCAAATCGTTCTGAGCTTCAGAGATGCAAATTCAGAGGACTTACTATAAATAGCAGGGCATGAGGGCTGGCAAAAAAAGGAAGAAAAATTCTAAGTCTGGAACTTCATCCAATGGACATGGCAAAATGCGCCCAGTTGATGAGGAAGCATGGAAAATTTCAAAGTTACAAAACTCGTCCACCACACAGGCTAAAATGCGCCCAAGGATAAGAAAGTCAAAGAAAGTCAACGTTTTTTATCCTGAAGGCATGGCAAAATGCGCCCAAGGGAAATTGAAGGGAAGTTGAAATTTTTTCTAAGTCCGGATATCCACCACCACCTTCAAAATGCGCCCAAATTGCAAGTTCATCCTCCTCAAAGGGTGAAATGCGCCCAAACAGGGTCAAGTGAAGACGAAAAAGGAGAAGTCGAAGGGTCATCCCTCTTGCATGCCAAAATGCGCCCAAGTTGAGGTGGTAAAAGTAAGTACAAGGTGGTAAATGAAGTAAAAAGTGTTGAAAATACCTCAAGGCGTGGTCAATGTAAGGTAAATGCTAGGCGCGCCCAAGGTGGAAAGTGTTGAAGATGTTTTCCTAGGCGTGATTTTGAATTTCCCCTTCAAGTCCCAAATGCGCCTAAGGTGGTAGGTGTTAGAGAATTTCTCTAAGGCGTGTGAAGTGTGAAATAAAATATGAGGTGAAACAAATTGCTAGGCGTTGGAGATTTTTTTTAAAAAGTGTCCTTCATGGTATAAAATGCGCCCAGGATAATGGAAGATTTTTCTAAGTGAAGTTGATAATTTTTCCTCACAGGCAAGGTGAATGAAGTTGAAGTAAAAAAAATTTTCTAAGGCAAAAAATTTCAAAAGTGCTAAGTGATTCAAAATTTTTCTAAGGCAAGAAGTATTTTCTCCCTTAAGGAAAACGCCTAAGTCTGGTGAAGTGATGAATTTTCCTGAAGCCCGAGTGAATTGCCTGAGGTGAAGTCAGAAGGTGCCAACATTGCAGGATGAGTTAATATTTCTCAAGTCAGAGCAACGGGATGATCACAGATGAAGAACGAAATCAAATTTGTTAAAAAATTATTTTTTCCAAGGTTCAAAATTCAAGAAAATTAAATGAACCCGTTCGTTGTGCACCCATGGATTCGACGCGTTCTGGAGGAAATTTTCTTCTGGGTATCGAAGATTGTCGATGAGGAGTTGATTTTAAAGTCTTCCATGCTTCGCTTCGGCATTCAGGGTGAAGATTTTTGATGGGCACCAGGTTGATGGAAAATTTTAAAATTTTCTAAGGCAAGTGTGAAGAAAATGTGTTTTCAAGATAAAGGCCTTAGCGGATGAGTTTTAAGTCATTGCCTAGGTGAATTTGATTGAATTCTTCGTGGGACTAATCTCCCAGAGTCAGAGATGAACGAAATTGAGTATCAGAGCTCCAGTTAGTGAAATGAATTTCTCAAAGATGGTACGCCCTTGAGGAAGATGGGTTGAAAATTTGGCTAAGGCATGAAGAATCATGAAGAAGGCAGAAGTTGGCTAGTGGAGGCGATGAACGCTTGGGAATTGGAGCGTGAGAATCTTGGTAAGTAAGTTTTATTTATATTATGAAGTGTTCTAATGCTCTTCTCCTTGCTTGTTTTGCAGGAGAAACATCGAGACCAAACGATGATGATGAAGCAAATAGTCCAAGATGAAGAATCATGAAGGAAGGAAAAGTTGCAAGAAAATGGCTAAGTGTTGAGACTCAAGTGACAAAGAAGAAGTTGAAGAGCAACATCAAGAAAGAAGATCGAGAACAGTGTGAACGCGTCTACAAACGGGAATCTTCTAGAAGGATGGTGGACATTAATGGCTCATTTATTACCCCACTCCTCTTTGTGGCGGTTTTTAGGGAGAATCTTGTTTAGGGCTGAGGTGGCACGATCTGGGCCATCCAGCCGATTGTAATCTGAGCCGTCTGTTGGACTTGGCCAACTATAAAAGGGGGAGTCCCCCTCATTTGTATATGAGTAGACAGTAGAGAAGATCAGAGTAGAATTAGAGTAGAGAGACAACTAGGTATAGATTGGTAGTGTAGTTTGAAGAAGAGGGAAAGTTTTCCCTTTGAAAACTTTGTAAGAAATTGTTGTGAACACTCTCTCAATAAAAGAGTTTTTCATTGATGGTGAATTTCGTCTTTGTTGTGAGTAGCTAGCAAGGTTTCTTCGTCCTTCCGATTCAAATGGTAGGGTAAAATAGTTCTTAGTAGTATAGTTTTCATTCCATGCAAGTAGATGTTAACTGTGGAATGTGGTGTTTGATCTAAGCAACTTCGTCTATCCATACCACTAGTGTATTTGCTGATGGTGAATGCTCCTTGTGTGGTCAACTGGAATATCATGTACTTAACTTCAATCACAGTTTGAATAATGGTATGCGTCGTTGTGATGGTATCTTTATGTCAAGTGGTGGTTTGAACATCTTTAGTCATCTCCCTCGAAGATTGCACTGACTCCGTGGAAGCTGTCCAATGCGAGGCAAAGCGAAGTTTGGTTGAAGTTTGCTGAAGTTGAGCTCCATATCCCACACCTTAGAATAGATTTAGACTCTCTAAACCCTGTCCCCTTTCAATTCAGTACTTTCTGGTTAGTTTAGGAAATCCGCGCTTCATAGACAAACCTTTCGAGCATTTGAATTCCTTTCTCTGCTGTTGAACAATTCGGTAAGTCCCCTTGAAATACCAGCAAATCACATCGAGCCAAACTGAGCCTATTCGCACTGAAAGAACCTTGGAGTTGAACGCACGAACTTTCTTGCAATCTTAGCGTGCAGAATACTTTGATCAAGAGAGAATAGGGAAGCTGTTGGCAACTTTATTCTGCGTTGGTGCGGTCACAAAAAACACATCAACACTACTCCCAGAGGGTGAAAACACAAGTGCAAGAAAATCATCATGGACTCTCTCTCGTGATGCTGTCATGGCATCACACACATGACATCCACCATGGCTCTCCCAGAGGGTGGAAACAAGGGCTTTCACCTCAAATCTCTCTTAGAGAGAAATGCATTAACAAGGGCTTGCACCTCAAATCTCTCTCACAAAGAGAAATGCATTAAGAAGATCACTGATACTGAGACTCCTCAGCTAGGGGCTTCATTCTCCACCATTCCAAGCTTGTCTCGAAAGTACACAAACTTTATCTTGGAGAGAGGCTTGGTGAGAATGTCTGCCGTCTGCTCATTAGTGTTGATGTACTTCAACTGGATTGCTTTCCTCAATACCATATCTCAACATGTTTAGTTCTGTCATGAAAAATAGGATTGATAGAAAGCTTCACACAACTTTGATTATCACAATGGATGACAGTCGGCTCCATCGATTGACCAAACAATCCTGCAAGGAGCTTCTGAAGGTACACTGCTTCACGAGCTTACATACAAGTTGCAATATACTCGGCCTCTGCTGTGCTTAGTGCCACTGAAGACTGCTTCCTGCTACACCAGGATATATCATCGCAGACCCCAAACTGAAGCAACATCCAGAGGTGCTCTTCCGATTAATAACACACCTTGCCCAATCAGAATTAGTATATCCATGTAGCTTCAAGTCCACACCTAAAGAATATCTCAAGCCATATCCAACTATGTCACGCAAGTATCTCAGGATATGCTTCACTGCAACTAGATGTATTTGCCTTGGTTCACACATGAATTGACTAAGTGCACTCACTGCATAGCAAATATTTGGTTTAGTATTGACTAGATACATCAACGATCCAATCAATTGCCTATACATCGTCGGATCCACCAGATTTGAACTATTTGCAGCCTCTTTTAACTTATGCAAGTTGGTCTCCATAGGTGTAGACATGGATTTGCAATCCATCATACCAAATCTCTTCAAAATGTCAATAGTATACTTCCCTTGATTTAGAATAATCTCATCTGGCTTCTACCATACTTCTAAACCAAGGAAGTAGTGCATGGGACCAAGATCCTTCATTTCAAATTTAGAAGCTAGCTCCTTACATTTGATAATGAGGTGATTTTTTCCAGTAAGAATTAAATCATCAAAATAGAGAACCAAGATTAATGCTTGGCCATCAATTACCTTGAAGTAAAGATTTGAATCAACATTATTCTTGGAGAAGCCCAAGCTCATCAGGTAACGATCAATCCTTTCGTACCAAGCACGAGGAGCCTACTTAAGGCCATACAAAGCCTTCTTCAGCCTGCAAACATGAGACTCCTTCCCATGCACCTCAAAGCCATCAGGTTGCTCAATATATACCTCTTCCTCGATTACACCATTCATAAATGCCGTCTTCACGTTCATCTGGTGAATCTTCCATCCTTTAGATGCTGCAATAGCAACGATGGTCCTTATGGAAGTATAACGAGCAACTGGGGCAAAGGTTTCCTCATAGTCAACTCCCTCTTTCTGAGAGAATCCTCTAGCCACGAACCTAGCCTTGTACTTCTCAATGCTCCCATCAGCCGCATGCTTGATCTTGAAGAGCCACTTAGAAGAAACAACAGATTTTCCTTTAGGTCTAGGTATAATGTCCCAAACATCATTCTTGAGAATGGATTGATACTCTTCAACCATAACATCTCTCCAAACTTGCTGACGGGAAGCTTCCTCAACATTGGAAGGCTTAGACTCAATGATTTGACTCATCAATGCAACATAGCTTGAAAACTTGTGAGGTCTCTTGCTTTCTCTGAATGTTCCTCTTGGGGCTGCAAAACCTTCTGCCTCCTGCATTGTTTGCCTGGCCCAAAGAGGTCTTTTTCTACCAATCACAATATTTGTAGGCCCATCAGTAGGTTCCAAGGGCTCAACTGGATCATCTTCTTTAGGTTCAGGAGCCTCCCTCTGAATCTCAGGAGTATGGTCAACTTCCATATCCTGAGGAGACTCGTGATATTCATTATCTATCTCCATGTGAGTGCCCGTGGATGTCCTGAATGCAACATCCTCTTCAAATGTAACATCCCTACTGATCTCAATCAACTTCTGACCTGGAATGTAGATTCTGTAGGCTTTCGATGTCTCATTGTAGCCCACAAATATTCCCTTCTTTCCAGAAGGTTCCAACTTTGTCCTTTTATCTTTTGGTACATGAACATACACTAGACAACCAAAGATCCTCAAATGACTTACTTTCGGCTTCACCCCTGTGAATGCTTTTTCGGGAGTCATGTTCTCCAAAATTCGGTGAGGGCTTCTATTTTGAACATAAATAGCTGTCCTAGATGCTTCAACCCAAAGGAAGGTTTGCAAATCTTGGTCATGAATCATGGCTTTGGTTGCTTCCACAATAGATCTGTTCTTCCTTTCAGCAACACCGTTCTGTTGAGGATTGTAAGGGACACAAAACTCCCTCTTAATCCTTGCTTCAATGCAAAAGTTATCGAAGCTACCGGAAATGTACTCTCCACCGTTATTGGATCTCAGAACCTTGATCCTCTTCCCGGACAAGTTCTCTACCTGAGCTTTAAATTCTTTGAACCTTTCTAATACTTCCTTAGATTCTTTAGATTTCAAGAAATAAATCCAAGTCTTTCTATAGTAGTCATCAATGAAAATAATGTAATACAAGAAACCACACAAGGAAGCAACAGACATTAGATCACATAAATCAGAATGAATAAGGTCAAGAATACATTTAGATCTATTCTCACTACTATGAAATGGACCTTTAGTATTCTTACCCAATGCGCAACCTCTACAGGTACCTTCATGCTCTTGGTTGAGTTTTGGAAGGCCTGTGGCCATCTTCTCCATGATAGGTAATGCCCGAAAGTGAAGGTGAGCCAATCTTCTATGCCAAAGTTCACACGAACTTGGTGAATCATGCAATAGAGCTTGAAGTGGGCAGGTGCAAATTTTGTAGAGGCTCTCATGATGAACCCCAATCACTCGAGCATTCTTGATATTTGAGTTCTTCGTCCATGCAAGAACTTTGCCCTCTGAAAATGCAACTTGGTACCCTTTGTCCTCCAAGGCTGAGATAGAGACAAGGTTTCGCTTGATACTCGGAACAAATAGAATATCACTCAGCTGCAAGGAAATATCGGAATCCAAGTGAAGAAAGGAGGTCCCAACTCCTTTCACAGAATAACTAGCATCGTCTCCAATAATTACTTGAACACTAGAATCTCTCTCCACCAAATCAGTTATATGCTCTCTAAATCTGGTGATGTGGCAAGAAACACCACTATCAATCAACCAAGTATTATTATCAGTAGGCACATTGCTTGATAGAGTAGAATAGAATAAGAAACCACCTGAATCCTTCTGCAGAGAGATCTCATCCACATCTGCACAAGTAGCCTACTGCTTAGGTCAGGTTGGACAATCCTTCACATAGTGACTGGACTTGTCACACCTAAAGCATTGAATGCGAGAGAGGTCCTTCTTCTTCTTCGATGCGGGAGCACCATCTGAACCTTTATCTCTATCCTCTTGAAGTATCCTTTCTTCCCTTTTCCTTTCTTCTTCGAGGATTGAGCGGCAAGAACATGAATATCTTCATTTGTAGGGCTTTGTCCAATACCTCTCGCTGCCAACCTTGATTCTTCTCAAATACAATCAGCTCTCAAACGATCAAACTTAGGGAGTTTTGATCTCACATTGATTCCTTGAATGTAAGACTCCGAAGATGAAGGAAGACCATTAAGAGCCAACACGGTCAAATCCTTGTCATCAACAATATGCCCAATAGTAGAGAGCTGATTTCTCAACTCGGCAATCTTCATGAAGTATGTGATGATCGATTCTCCTTTCGCCATTTTGACATGATGAAGTTGTTGCTTAATGCAAGAGCACAACTTGTGTTGTTGATCTCAAACATCTCTTCCAAGGTCTTGAACATGTCTCTTGCAGTCTTCAACTTGGAGATGATTGGTACAATGTGATCTTTCACGGAATCAGCCAACATCTTTTTTGCCCTAGTATCTTTCTTCTTCCATTGAGACTTCTCTTCCTCATCAGTGGGTTCGGGAACTTTGGTCTCCACGAACTTATCTAACTCATTTTCTTCCAAGGCGAGCATGACTTTGAATCTCTAAGATGTGAAATTAGATGCTCCCTCAAGTCTATCCTTGATCTTAAGTCCGTTCACCATCTTGATGATAGGATAGATGCAATCAAAAGATGAGAATAAGAATAAAGGATATCGCTGCTTGATTAAATCTGATCAAGATCTTCCTTATACTTGCTCTGATACCATGTTAGTTTTATGATCAGATGTAAAGCACAAAATTTAATTCAAAATCAGACACAAAGACACAGCATATACCCTGGGAAAACCCTCCACTTGAGGGAGAAAAACCCAGCAACAAATATATCTCTTATATATATAAGTAATGGCAACAAATCTCTTTACAATGAGGCCACACACAAGGCCAATATTCAGCACCAGCAATGGCTGTAATAACAAACAAGTAATCTGCTCTTACTTGATCTTCAATCTACACTTAAAGAATTCACAATCTGCTCCTAGAAGACTTCGCACATGTATCTTGAAGAATTCGCACTTGAGAAGAAGGAATAATCGAACTTGCTTGATGTGCAATGGAGTGGAAATGACCTCTTATAAATACATATGAATAGAGAGGTTGCACCTCTTCAAGATCTAGGTCGGCCACATAGGAAAATAAAATTACAAATAATAATTGTGAATTACAATGAAGGTCGGCCAAGATGAGAATTACATTGTTGCCATGAGAAGCGCTACTTCTCACTAATTATCACAAATAAATGTGTTCACAAGAGGCTGGAAGAATGAGCCCGAAGCTGCTAAACATCAACATTTGCAAGCTGAGATTATGCAGGACTGTAAACCAACATCACCAACTTTTTCCACACTTATATGTTGTGAGTTGAATAGTTTCTGGCTATCTCGTAAAAAATGTTGTGGCATGAACTTCCCTTAGTGTAATGTATGGTATCAAGCAATTGTCATTGTTTCTTACTGAGCCAGAAGATTACAACAGAGTCAAGGTTAATGCATGTTTTTGTTCTTGAATTCTTTCATCCATATCTTTGGCCCAACATGAATCTGGGAAATCTTTCAACTTGAGCCCTTCATATTTTAGGAACTGAAGCCCATAATTTATTATTCCTCATGTATTTCAATGGTCTTTTGAAACGACAAGTAGAGGTGTTACTGGCATTACTTATATTGAACCTAGTGGAAATTAGATACTTTTGACTTTTAAGCAAATGACTTTAAAGGGTTCCCATCGACACTCTTGTTATCTACTTGGATTTCAGCTTGACATTTGTTTCAGCATGTTTTGTTGTGATATAAATATGTTGTCCTCCTTTTGCCATAATCTCATTGGAACACAGATGAGCAAGAAGTCAAATCAAAGTTATCAGACTGTTTTTTAAGATCTGCAATACAATTCTTGCCACTCCATATCACGTTTAAGTCATTTTATGCACAAATTGTTATCTCATATAGTGGATCAGTGGGTTTAAATATTAGATAAATGCTTTTTTAAGTTTATAAACAGGATTTTCTTGGGTTTGCTTAACAAATATTTAAGGCTGCTTCATTTTTTCTTCTACCTTAAGAATGCCCTTCTGAAAGGCAACCTTCACATCCATCTCATGCATCTCCCAACTGAAGTGTTTTGCTTAACTCAACGATACAATGACTGTTGACATCTTTTTCATTGGCTTAGAAGTTTCTTCAAAGTAAAGTTTCTTGCTATGCACGGTTGATATCAATTCTTTCTTTGTGGTTGTTTGCTATAATATTGAGGACTGATAAATAATGTGATACACCCATTAGTGTCTTTTTCATTTTTGCTTTGTTAATAAGAAGCTGTATGAAATCCGGTGTCATTTTTTGCAATGAGAATTTTTCTTGGCGTTAACAAAAAAATGTAGGTTCATCTGCACATGGCAAGCTAATCTTTCATGTACAATTAACTTTAGAATTAACAGCAACTTGGAATTTCGCCTTTACTAAAGGATTGTGTCCCATGCTGTTCTTTTTGAAAATTTGTACAAATAAATACTCTCAAACATATTGAACCATTTCTATCTTCTATAAGAGATTTATCTTTGTCAGATTCTCTTTTTACACTTTTTTTGATAGTTTGGCCTAGATATGTTATGTGCCTACTTAAGCACTATTGGTTTCAAAGGGTGTTTGTTAAGAATAGTGATCTATTGTAAATTTGTATGTGTCCCTTGAATTTATATATAACCTTTAACTGTTCACCCCATTCTTTTTTTATATTGCTGAAAGTTCAACAAATTTACAAATAATACGAGTCCACAGGGCATTCCCAAATTAGCACTACAACAAAAACCAAAATAAGTGTGGACACCAGCAGGATTATAAATCAAGACTGCAACCTAGCAGCAACTATCAAGCTACAGAATAGAAAAACCCACTAAGAGACTTAAACAGATTGAACAACCAGAGAAAATCTTAGTCTTTAACAGATTTATCTAATACAGATGTAAGAATCTCTTTTACATGACTGTCTAACACCGTTTCCAGCCATGGTGGTTTCAGGTTCATGATCTATGAAAACCTCAATAATTCTGTCCTCTTTCCTCTTTAGAGCAGCCTCAGCATCTGAAAACTGAACGAGGGCAGCATCAACATTAGAGCCCAGAACATCAGTAGATGAGAGATCAGTCTTTAGCTTAGGATTAACACTAGAAAGATCAGAAGTAGGCAATACACCCCTACTAATTGAGTAATCCACATCAACAACAATATTAAGGTAACCAGATTCTTCCAGAATATCCTTAAAAAGGGTAATGGTACCGTGAGAGAGAAAATTATGGAACTCCTTTGGAACTTTAAGCACCAACATGACGTGCAAAACCATAGAAGAAAGAGTGGCCTCATGACAAAAGTCTGTAAGTGACCTTTTTCCTTGAAAAACTTCGTTGTTCCTTGCCTTACATAAAAACCACAAAATCTCAATAGACACAAGAAGCTATAACCTATTATAAAACTTATTCAAGCTCTTATAAAAACTAATAAAACAAAACAAAATATCAAACCAAGTTAAAGGAAGGTTCAATAGATTTCAACAGGACAAAGATTAATTATGGAAGGCATTGGCCTTTCAATGAAGCTGTAAATATCCCTTATAAGAAAAGCTATTTAGAATTCCAAAAGAAATACAACTCAAACTTCCAGAAAGGACAGCTCAGATCTGGATCCAACATGGGAGGAGAAAGACAGTGATGAGAATAGGAACTGCTGAATGGAGGATGACAGGATTGTAAGATCCTAGGGCAGAATCCAGAAAACAACACTGCAAATACTTGCTAGAGATAGAACTCAGATCTGATAATTTAATTTAGGCCAACAGAATATACTGAAACGAATAGAAATGCACCACAAGAATCTCTGATTACAAATATAGTAAAATAGACATTAGATTCGGTTTGCTTCAGAAATTGATTACAGAGATGGGGAAGAATACCATTTGTTGTAATTGCATATCGATTCCTCCTGATGACGTTACCTCCCTGCAATCCAGTGTGGGAATAGAATGGAACAAAATGATGATTGAGAGTGGATGAAATGCGTGGAAGATATGATGATGCCCAATTAGAATCCTTCGGTGGCTGTGCGTGGGATGAGATGGAGCAACACTTGGAGAGTGATCGACCGATGAAGAACACGCATTGAGCAGATATACTTCCGATAACAGTTTACACTCCTGTGTCTATTCGATTCGAGCCTGGAAGATCTGTATATGTGTGTGTGGCCTCTCAGATTGGTGGACTCACCTTGCAGAGGTGGTGTACAGAGCCAATAGGCTCTGCCTGGATGCTACCAATCATTTTTTTGTGTCTGGTCCCAGCGCTCACTTCCTAGTATGTCCGTTTAGTATAGCATCGACTTCAATCCGCCAGAATGTAATGACAGAAGATGTCCACCCGTGAGGTTGAGTCACTGTCCAGAGTTGCACTCTTCCAACCTGTAAGTGACCTCGACTGTGTGAGCAATGGAAGCAATATTGTATGAATGAGAAAATACATGAATTTCCCAGAAGTGCAGCTACGCTCACCTTGGGTGGCTCACTTGTGAACTACGTCCCTTGCAGTAATAGGCAGAATAGTATGTCCAAATTCGTGATGATCATCAAGAACAACTGAGCCTACTTAAATACCCAATGCAAAGCCACTACAAGTGTAGTCGGCCATGTTGGCATAAAAACTAACACCCCTGGAGTGCAGGTTTGTACGGACAGCTATGCACACTGCGTAATGAGTTCTCTTCAAATTAGGAGGGGAAGCTCCCTCGCAGTGCTAGAATGCTTGGAAAAGAAAAGTAATCTAAGTCCTATCTTTTTGTTCTCAGCTGGAAGAGGCACAAGGTTAAGAAAACCAAGAACGTTGCAGCTAAGGATTTTCTGGTTTCGCAGATCATTAACTACAACTAAGCTAACTACTTTAAATTTATCCAGTTTCCTCAAGCAGAGCATGAGGAAATGGAGCAGGGATGATTATCGGACGATAAGCCGAGTACGGACTCACAACATGAAGGCAAGGTGGCACAACTATCTGCTTGTCTGAATAGGCTTATTGGAAACAACAATACACGATAAACTAAGTACAGATTCTCAGCTTGAAGGCAAGGTGGCACAACTATCGGCTCAATCTGAATAAGTTTATTATTCACACACATCATACGATAACCAAGAACAAATTCTCAACTTGAAGGCAAGGTGGCACATCTATCAGCTCAATCTGAACGAGTTTATTGAACACATAACATGAAGGATAGCCAACTAGGATAATAAATTGCATTGGCGAGACACGCATACAATCTACGATCAACTAGCCACTATATCTAACTAAGGCAAGCATTCACCATAATAATTGCATGAAAACCGAGTGGCATAACAATTCATTATCATAATAAATACTCATGAACAGATACAGAACGAGCAATATTACAGGCAAGGTAGGCACATCATATATTTCTCTCTTGTGCAAAAGTTCTTGAACAGATACAAAATAGCAATACTACAGGCAAGGTGGGCACAACATGTATGCTATCACGCAAAAGTTATTTACAAATGAGCAAAAGCTCTTATTTATAGACATCAAAAGGTGTAGGGAACCCTAAAATCACCTTGAGTCAACTACAGTCTTGCAATGCATGCAAGATTTATTGCTAAACCCTAATAAAGCAAACTATACAGTTAACTGGGAAACTACCATCAGTTAACCGGAACATCTAACCTAAATGGACAATGTGCAAGCATGCACATCCTTATTTAAAGCAAAGTTAACTGGACACTACCCTCAGTTAACTAGGAACCCTAACCCTAACTCCTTTGAAGATAATCCCAAGGAAGAGATAAGCATGTATGAAATCAGCAAGTGAACTCAAGACTGAAAGTCGAGATAATTGCTACTTTTGATTCTATCCTCGAAATTAACTGCGGGTCCCAACTGGCAAATCACTCAAAGTCATCTCGGTCTAACACTTCGACCAAGAACTCATCAATCTCTCTGTCTTCTGGCACTTTGATGTTTCCAAAACAATAATCTGTTTCTTCAATTATCTGCCACTTTCCTCAACTGCTTTTTGGCAGTTTCTAATATCTTCAATTGCTTTCTTGAAACTAGATGTCATCACAAAGATGTGATCTAGAATCTCCATCAAGATATCATGAACATGCTTCTGGAACTTAGTTTGCACAACCTCGAGATCAGCGTAGGTACCATCTTCATGAAGATAATGGCACAGTATCTGAGTGACTTTGGCGGCTCCATAAATGGAGTAATCTCTGTTCCTTTTGTAGCTTAACGCTTCATTGTCAGTGGCTTTGATGAAAACCTAAATTAAGACTGATTTGGTCTTGAATTCAGTCTAGTTGAATCGCCTTCTGAAAAATTTTCCGTTGACTGTGAACATGGCTATGTTCTGACAACTTTCTCCGAAAAGCTAAAATGGCTCCTGGTGAGGCTAAAAATAGCCTGTCGGAGGATAATTTTCACCAAAAATTCCGAGACATGGGTTTTGTCCAGAAAATGATTCTAAGACAACCCACAATGTCAGAATTTTGAAAACACATTGTTTAGCTTGACATGCAAAGATTCTTCAGTCGAGAATTGTAGGGGTTTTTAGAGCTTCCCGAGGCAATTTTTCTTGAGAAAATTTGGAACATGGGTTTTGTGCACAATGGAATTTTGAACAAACCCAGATGATGCGATTTTCAAAAAGATGTGATTTTAGCCCACATGCAAAGAAATCTTCGGAAAAAAAGCACAGAGCTTCAGAATGAAGGCTGCGGGGCAATTTTCTCGAAAAAATCTAAGACATGGGTTTTGCTGCTGATGCTGAAATATGCGAACCCAGATGGTCAGATTCTGAATATTTTTCCGTTTTCTTTGACATGCGAAGAAAGTACCTAAGATGAGAAATAAAAGAAATAAGACAGAAGATAGAAGGTTTTGTTTGTTCTGCTTCTATAGAATTCGCCTATCTCGACTTGAATTTGATGTAACCTGCATGCAAATTGAAAACAAAGTATGGAATCGCCTTCCTCTGAACAATTTGAATCCAATGCTACAAAGAATGTTGAAATCTGACACCTGTAGCACCTCGAATCCTCAAATGCATGAAGAAATCGCCATTAATGAAGCTCTTTGAGAAAGCACAACTTGCTTAAGAATGAAGAAATAAGAACAACTTTTGTCTTTAAATAAATAAAATTCATTTAAAATTCGTCCATCTTCTCAAACTCAAACCGCACCTCTTTATTTGGCAGTTAACTGAGCCTCAAATTAGGGCGCATGCTTAACTAAGCCTTCAAAATGAATGCCTAGAATGTGATTGGTTGTGAACTGAAGCTTAAAATGCATGAAAATGATGCTTTAATAGAGCGCCACTTTTAACTTTAGTTGAACTGCCCATGCAAATCAGTTAAACTAAGTCAGTTAAGTGCACATGCAAAACAGTTAACTTCACATGCAAATTAGAACTCAACATCCTCTTCAGTTAACTGAACATGCAAATGCATGTACACTGCAGATGAACTGAACTTCTAAAAATAGTAACTCAAAATGAACTTCAGTATCTTTTGCATGCAACCCAGAAATCGTTTAGTTGAACTGAAGTCAGAACTCTAGTTAGGGCGCACCAGTCAACTTGTTTTGAAAAGTCAACTTTGACCCTTAAGACGTTTTTCTAGACTTAGCCAATTTTGATGAAAATTTGGATTGTAACCTTCGTCGGAGCCTCTGTTTGAACACTGATTCCAGATGACTGACAAGCCCGATTGACTGGCTGACGAGTGCATCGCAGAGTAGGACAAAAACTGATCAAAAGATACCTTGAGACTGAATATCATAAAACTAAGATCTGAAGGGTCAAAAATCCAAGCGCCCTTTTCAAAAGTTGCTCCTTTTTCCAGACAGTCAAATTTCCTCATCTCCATTCCGTACGAAGGGAAAACTGAATCCTCCATAACTTCTGTTTGACAAAGTTCCAGGACTGGATAACTAGATCATTGCGAAGCTGACTTCATTCCACACAACAATTCCTAGACAACATTTATTCAAATTCCAACATCTGAGGGTTGAAAAACAAGGGTGCCCTTTTCAAAAGGTGCTCTTTTCATCCCAGAGATAGCCATTTCTGGAACTGACCAAAATATCACTGAAACTCTGACTGCGGGCAGCTAGGTTATCTTCTGATCTGACGGAGATAGGCAACGGATAGCTGGACGTAACACAGACAAGTTGAATATCTTAGATTACCAAATAGAGGACATTAAAGGCCCCAAAAGCTCAAGTGCCTTTCTGAAAATGTGCTCTTTTGCTTATCCCTTGATATTTTGACCAAGATTTGACCCCATGTTTGACCTCCGGCTTAGGCACTTCTGCAACTCAGATTCACCCACTGACGGATGCGTCGCGAAGCTTGAACAAATGTGAGACAAACATCTTGGGTGGCATTTAGTCAAAAACCTTCATTTGACACCTCAAAAAGATGGGCGCCTTTTTCAAAAGCTGCTCTTTTCTCTAGTGTTAGCCAATTTTGTCGTTCCTCTCGTTTTCCGCTATATCTTCCATAACTCGAACAAAACAGCTCCGTTCGACAGGCTTGATAGCTCGTTGCAAAGCTGGCGAGATCCCGGACAAATGTCTGCTGGAGGTGAAAAACCCTAAAAATAGGATCTGGGCCCCTAAAATCAAGGGAGCCTTTTTCAAAAAGTGCTCTTTGCTCCAGAGTTAGAAAAATTTGACAATTTTCCTTCAAATTTTGGATTTTCTCAAAACTCTCCAGTATTAGACTGATATCAAATTGACATAAGCCCCATACTCAAAAAGCCCAAAAATGACCTTCTGACATCACTTTAACAAAGTTAAGACTATTTTTAGCAAAATGCCTTAGTGAAGCAAAAAATTTGGTTTGGGTACAACAGGCCACATGAAGAAAATAAAGAAATTAATTTAAATTCAAATCTAGCGCCAACTCAATTAAGTCGGCTAGACCACAATATTTATTAATTATTTATTTGAATAGTGTTAATAAACACTAGTTTTAAAACTCAAGTCGGCCAGGCGGATCAAATTATTTTCGGGACATTATCGTCCCTGCTCTCAGATTGTTGCTGGTCCTCCAACAACCTCAGATTGGATGCTCAAAAATTTGTTCTCCTTCCCATGTGGCGTCCTCAGCTAGTAGATTTTTCCATTTCACCAGGTACTCGGGAATTATCTTGTTCCTCAATCTCTTCTCCCTCACGTCCAACATTGTCTCCGGCTCAAGGATGAGTTTGCCTTCATCATCAAGAGGTGGCAGCTCCATCGATGGTGTGATTTGCTGTCCCAATGCCTTCTTTAAGCATGACACATGGAAAATGTTATGAATTTTGCTCCCTGGAGGCAACTCAAGCTCATAAACAACCTCTCCAATCCTCCTTGTGATCCTGAATGGCCCGTAGAACCTCGGCTTCAATTTTTTTGTGCCGTTCCCTTTGAGAGTTGACTGTTGATATGGTTGCAATCTCAAGTACACCATGTCATTAACCTCAAAGACCCTCTCAGTCCTCCTTTGATTTGCATATAATTTTTGCTGATTCTGGGCACGCTGTAGATTTTCCTTTAAGGAGTTCATGATGTCCACATTCTGCTGCACCATATCTCTAGCGCCCAACACTCAACTATCTACAAGGATTAGATTCATAAAAGAGATGGCCTCACAACCATAGAGCGCTTTGAATGGAGACATTTCAATGGACATGTGATACGTGGTGTTGTAGCAAAACTCTCCTAGATATAGCCATTTCACCCAGGCTGATTGCTGCCCTGTCACATAATTCCTCAAATATCCCTCAATCCACTTATTCACGATCTTTGTTTGACCATCCATTTGTGGATGATAACTGGTGCTAGGGGTTAACTCTATATGAGCCAAACGGAAAAGCTCTTGCCAAAACAAGCTGATAAATTTGCTATCCCTATCACTAACAATGTTTCTTGGCAACCAATGGAGTCTGAAGACTTCTCAAAAAAACAGATCTGCAACTTGAGGAGCCTTAAATTCTAAAGTAATGGCATAGAAATGAGCATATTTAGTGAGCTTATCCACCACAACATAAATACAATCCTTACCTTACACCCTTGGGAGCCTTGTGATGAAATCCATTGATACACTCTCCCATTTCTAATTTGGGATGGGTAAGGGCTGCAACAAACCGACTGGTAACACATGCTCTGTTTTGTTTTGTTGGCACACCAAACATTCTCTCACATGTTGCAAAATATCATTATTCAATCCTTTCCATGCGAAATGTTCTCTTACTTGCTTGTATGTCTTGTAGAATCTAGGATGTCCAACGAGAGGATTATCATTGCAAGCTTTAATAATCTTATTCTTGAGCTTGGATTGAGGCATAAGATAGACCCGATCTTTGTAGAGAATGAGCTCTTCCACCACCTTGTACCTATCATCCATCACTTTCCCTTCCAAGATGTCATTAGCAAATGAATCCCTAGCATACTCGGCTATGATTCCCACCTTCCAATCAGCAAATACATCCGTCATGGCACCAACATAAGGCTTCCTAGAGAGAGCATCAACTACCACATTGTTCTTGCCTTTCACATATTCAATATCGAAATCATAAGCTTGGAGTTTGCTTACCCATTTTTGCTGTCTATCATTCAAATCTCGCTGATTGAGGAAGTATTTCAAGCTATTGTGATCCGTTTTCACCATAAATTTCCCACAAACTAGATGCTGTCTGAACTTAGCAAGGGCATGCATGATTGCTAACATCTCTTTATCATAGATGGAGAAACCCCTTTCAGCATTTGTGAGTTTCTTGCTCTCGTATGCTATGGGGTGCTTGTTTTGCATTAGTACTGCTCCAATTCCTTCTCCTGAAGCATCACATTCAAGTACAAAAGGAGATGAAAAATCCAGAATAACCAAAACAGGACACGAGCTCATTACCTCCTTGAGTTTATCAAATGCCTGTTGTGTTGCAGGACTCCATGTGAAAGCTCCTTTCTTAGTTAGATTTGTCAATGGTGTTGCAAGCTGAGAGAAACCTTTAACAAATCTTTTGTAATAGTTGCAAAGACCCACAAATCCTCTCAACTGTGTCAAGTTCTTGGGTCTAGCTCAATCCTGAATAGCCTTGATCTTCTCCTCATCAACACTAACCCCTTGCACGTTGATCTTATGGCCTAAGTACAAAATCTCGGTCATCCCAAATTCACATTTTGACATCTTAGCATAGAATGAATTCTTCTCAAGAATGTCAAGCACCTCCTCTATATGTCTCATATGATCTTCCCACCTCTTATTGTAGATCAAGATGTCATCAGAGAAAACCAACACAAACTTCCTCAACTGAAGAATGAATACCTGATTCATGCAAGACTGGAATGTGGCGGGAGCATTGGTTAACCCAAATGGCATCACCAAGAACTCGTAGTGCCCATAATGGCATCTGAACGCTGTCTTATGGACATCCTCATCTCTGACTCTAATTTGATGATATTCGGAACGAAGATTGATCTTGGAAAGGACACTGCTCCTTGTAGCTCATCTATCAACTCATCGATCTTGGGAATGGAGTAGCGGTTCTTGATTGTCTTCTTGTTGAGAGTTCTATAATTGATGCACATTCTGAGTGTCCCATCCTTCTTTTTGATCAACACCACCGATGAAGCAAAAGGACTCAAGCTTGGCCGTATGTACCCCATATCCAACAACTCCTTGATGGCCTTCTCAATTTCTTCCTTGTACACCCTCAAATGATGATATAGAGTCATGATAACTGGCTTGGCTCCTTCTTCAAGCTCTATCACATGCTGAAACCCCCTATCCGGCGACAATCTTGATGGAATCTCGTGAAACACCTTGCACTTCTTGTTCAAGATAGTTTGAATGTCAATGAGAAAAGTTCTTTCTTCTTTCGGTGTCCAGACTAGTGTCTGTGATCAAACACCCTGCTGCCCAAGCTACTTCACCTCTCCGAAAAGCTCATTCCATCATTTTTGCTGAAACCACCATAGGACCATCACAAGAGAGCCCCTTGAGAACAACCTCTTTCCCCTCATGTTTAAATTTCAGCTCCATGGTTTGATAGTTGGTGGTGTACTCCCCTAAAGAATGAAGCCACTGAACTCCTAAAACTATATTTGTGTCACTGATGTCGACAACATAGAAATCATCTCTCATCTTGTGCCCTCCTAAGATCAACTCCATTTGTTGAATTCACCTAGTGCAAGATAGGATGTTTCCTCTCGCGGCTGCCACGTCAAACCCTTTGAAGTCCTTTGCCCCCAAGCGTAGCTTAGCTACTGTCTTTGTGTCAATGAAGTTATGAGTAGCTCCACTATCTATCGGCACTAGCACTCTCTGTCCTTAGAGAATTCCTTGAACACGGAGGGAGTTGTATCATGGTGCCCTTGAAAGTGTAGCAAGAGTACTACCCATGGGACCCCCTTCTATCACGACCTCATGTTCTCCCTCATTAGTGACCTCCTCCTTGCTCCCTTCTTCTGCTTCATCATCGGAGACTACTTCAATGTAATAGACTTGACCTCTCCCTCGACATATGTGATGATCATTCCATTTTTCTTTGCAATGGTAGCACAAACCCTTCCGACGAAGTTCATTTCTTGACATTTCGGTTCCGTTTGGCTGTGGAATTGAATTCTTAGAGAAAGGCTTTCTTGGCTGCCCTGCTGGTGTGCTCCTGACAATCGGTTTGCTCTTCTTGGTGGAGTCGTCTAGACTCAAATCCCTCCGGATAGCCTCCTCTAATGTTTCTGGTTCAAAAGCTCTCACAACCCTTGAACGGAATCAGATAGGCCTTCAATGAAAAAGAACGTGAGCCTTCTATTTGAGACATCAGGTACCATCACAGCAAGCCTTTGAAACTCTGAAACATAATCATCCATGGTGCCCACTTGCTTCAATCTTGTCAATTCATGAAAGAATGCTTCCGGATCTTTCCTATCGAATCGATCCATCAACTTTTGTGTGAAATCGGCATAAGTCTTCACAAGCTCGAATCCTTGGGTCACAATACCATGGTGCCACCATTCATGTGCCAAGCCCTCCAAGTGCAATATGGTGAATTTGATAGCTTCACCTTCCGTCATGGGGTTGAGGGAAAAATATGTGTTCAATTTCTGAATTCATGAGTGTGCCGTCACCTTCACCAAGCCATCAAACGTTGGAAGTGAAAGCTTGCTGACCTTGTTCTGTAAATCCTTATTCATTCGTTGAGGGCGTAGTCTCTCATTGCTTCCAAACTCTCTCCTAGTTGTGATGAATTGTCCAAGGGGAATGACAGCCTGTGCATCAACATCTAACTTCATGTAGTCCTGGACAATAGCGTTGAAGCTGAGATGTTCTTCTTCCTCATGTGTTGCTTCAACACTAGGCAAGAATGTGGTTGAGAAAGTTTATGAGCTGACTCGTTTGATGTCTTTATTAAAATAATGTTATTTATTTATTTATTAATGCTCAATATTGTAAGATAGAGATAAGATCGTCTCCGATCTTATCTGGAGTTTCTTTTTTAGAAACTTTCCAGTTTTGTAAATCTTGTAAACTATTTATTGAGCGTCTCGCTCTTTGTTAATACATCAATTAATTTACCAATTACTTGCGTAATATGGTATCAGAGCTCAGGAAAACAATTTTTTCGAAAAATTAATAATTTCTATTTGAAATTATTTTGTTTAAATTTTTCGAAATAATTTTTTAATTCTGGAATTTTTTTTCAGTGGAAATTTTCGACATTGCTGGGTGCCGAGTTTCGGAGATCTGTGTGAAGATTTTCGAGTGCTTGCAACGGCCTTCTGGTTGGACGAGTTTCCTGGCCGTGATTTTATGTGAAGACGTGTTGATTCGCGTCTCTCATCTGTGCAACAGAAAAATCGCGATTTTCTCAAGGCAGAAGTTTATAATTCGCGTTTTGTCGCGTGTCTTTTGCTGGTCGCCCGTTTTTTTCCGTGTTCTCTTTGCAGATCTTCTGGCCGCGACTAGGGTTTTTGACGCAAGCTTTGGTCGCATTTTCTCTTTGTTTTTTGGCGCATCCTCTCAATTTCTGGGCGCGTGCATTAGCTGGGCGTCATTTTCTGCGCTCGTTTTTTTTTGTTGAAGGCATTCCGCGCGGTCTCTGCATTTTTTCTGGGCGTCTTACTCCCACGCGACCTACTAGAAGAATTGTTGAAGCCACGATTTGACATCTGTGTGCAGATTCGAGCCCCTTTCTGAAATTCTTTGGAGAAAATTTGGTGCCTAGGGTTCCAGCGACTTCGGCCAGGGTTTTGACACGTCTTCCGAAGTCAGAAATTTTTTTCGATTACAGATTCGTGGTGGGTTTTTCGAGAGCTCAACTGGGTTGGTCTCCGAATTTTCTGGGTGCATCGTTTTTCGTGCCTCGAATTTTGTGCCATCCGTACACTGTCCTTTCTGCAGTCTGTACCTGAATCTGTCCCTGTTTTCTGCATTGGAATTCGTGCCTCGAGTTTCGTGCATCAGCCTCTTCTCAGCACCTCGTTTTTCGTGCCTCGAAAAACGTGAAGATGGCCAGTTTAAGCAATTTAATGCTGGAGGGCAATCAAAGATTTAATGGCAAAAATTACAACACCTGGAAGCAGCGGATGTTAACAATTTTTGAATACCGCTGCCTTGATCAGATGATCCTCGACAACGCTACTCGTCCTGAAGCGGCGGGTAAGGATCAAGATAAATTTGATGAGCAGAATCGTGAAGCCGTCATGCTTATTAAGCTTTTGGTTACTGATGATCAGCTCCCTCAAATTCCACTGCGAAAATCAGCTAAGGAGATCTGGGATCACTTGAAGGATATGCATGAAACTTCCGACAAAAGCCGTGCGTTTTTCTTGAAGAATATGCTGTTTTCTATCATGATGGATGAGAAGACAACTCTGCAAGCGCACTTGAATAAAATCCAGGAGATCAGAGATCAGTTGGAGGCGATTGGTCGGAAAATGGAGGAAGACATGGTTGTGATCACCCTGAAGAGTTTACCGAAGTCCTATGAACATTTCATAGAGACCCTCAACATTACGTCTGCTAATGTTGATCTCAAGTTTCCGAATTTGTGCACTATCCTGTTGCAGCAGGATCGCTGGAGACAACAGTTCGGTAGCAGTGAATCATCATCCTCCACGGAGCAGGCCTTTGCAGCAAAAACTCAGTCAAAGCATCATGGTAAAGGTCAGCCTTCACAGCAGAAAGGCTCAAGTCAGCGCTCCACCAGTCCGAAGAAGAAAAATACTACAGTGCAATTCTGTCATAAATTTGGCCACATCAAGAAAGATTGCCGTGCTCGTTTGGCAGGCAAAAGCAGGGAGGGTTTCGAAAGCGAATGTCGCTGAGCACTTGGCGAAGGAATCTGCCTTTATGCAGATGGCAAAAAGGCCCGCAGACCATGTCAAGTCCTCTGCTTGGTACATAGATTCTGGTGCCTCACGTCATTTCTCACATAGGCGTGATTGGTTCACAGACTTTTCCCCTTGCACTGACTCAGTAATCTTTGGAGGAGGTGAGGAATACACAGTTGTCGGCACAGGCACTGTTCAGGTTCAGTCTGGCGGGAGGGATCTCATATTCCTCAACGTGTATTATGTACCTGATATCGAGCTCAATCTTCTCTCAGTCAGTCAGATCATGCGGCATTCTCCCCAGATGGATGTGGTATTCAGCTCGCATAGATGTTCGATTGTTGATCGAGAAACTCGCACAACGGTGGCCGTTGGGATAGAGGATCATGGCCTTTACAGGCTTGTGGACACTGGTGATTCTTCGGAGTTAGCCTTGGCAGCCAGAAATTCAGCTGTCACCAGTCTTTGGCACCAGCGGTACGGGCACTTGAACGTGCACTATCTCTCTCAGCTTGCTCGGGAGGGACTTGTTGATGGCTTACCTGACATTCAGACTCAGCATCAGGCGTTTGTGGTGCTTGTCAGGCTGGGAAGCAGCATCGCACACCATTCAAGGATGGCGACTCTTGGCGGGCTTCTAAGGTACTTCAATTAGTTCATGCTGATATTTGTGGTCCTATGTCTGTTTCTTCTGTAACTGGTTGCAAGTACTTTCTACTTTTTGTTGATGACTATAGTAGGAAAATGTGGGTGTACTTTCTTAAACAGAAATCAGAGGTTTTTAATGTATTTCAGAAGTTTAAGGCCTTAGTTGAAAAAGAGTCCAGTTCGTGTTATAACTCTTAGGTCAGATAATGGGGGGGAATTCTGTTCTAGTGCATTCTCCAACCACATGATACTCATGGGATAAAAGCGTCGATTAACCACACCCTACACTCCTCAGCAAAACGGTGTTGTAGAGCGACGCAATCGTACGATTGTTGAGATGGCTCGCTCCATGTTGCAACACAGGAGTGTTCCTACCAAGTTTTGGGCAGAAGCAGTCAATACATCAGTCTATCTCCTTAATAGGTCACCCACTCATGCTGTTAAGGGAAGACTCCTGAGGAAGTTTGGTCTGGTCGCAAACCTAGGATCAGTCATTTGAAAGTTTTTGGCTCCCTTGTGTATGTTTGGATTCCAGAGGCCAAGCGCACTAAGCTGGACTCCAAGAGCCAGAAACTCATGTTCACAGGGTACAGTGACAACCACAAGGCATATAGGCTGATTGATATAGACACTGATCGTCTTATCTTCAGTCGAGATGTTGTCTTTGATGAGGAACGAGGTCCATTTCACTCTTCCTCACTTGTTCAGCATTCAGAGGATCAGCCTCTACAGGGTCCTGATATGAGTGTCCGACTTCCATTAGGTCCACCTGATGGGAGGGATGACGAAGACCTAGTCTTTGATGATGCTCAACCTGAGTTTCCTCCAGATGATCATGAACATCTCCCTGCTGAACCTGTTCCAGATCCACAACCAGATCCAGCTCCTCCTGTTGCATCTGATGTTGGCTTCTACTCTCCGACCGAAATGGTGGGCTAAGACTATCAGTGATCTTCGTGCTGATGAGCTCATTGAGGTAGATCATCCAGAAACAAGAGCAAACAGCAGTCTACAGTGAATTTTGCTCTCATGGCCAACATTCCACAGTGTTTATGAGCCTCAGACATATTCAGAGGCAAAAGGGATACCTGAGTGGGAAAAGGCAATGGAATCAGAATACCAAAGTCTTCAGAAGAATCACACTTGGGTCCTTTCCAATCTTCCTTCAGGGAAGAAGCCCATTAGCTGCAAATGGGTGTACAAGGTGAAGTACAAAGCTGACGGAACCCTTGACAAGTACAAAGCTCGTCTGGTTGCACGGGGGTTCTCACAGAAAGAAGGCATTGACTATGAGGAGACCTTTGCTCCTATAGCCAAAATGAGTACCATACGGCTCGTCCTTGCCTTAGCAGCCCAATTTGGTTGGAAGGTCCATCAGATGGATGTGAAGAGTGCTTTCCTCAATGGTGAGTTGAAGGAGGAAGTATACATGACGCAGCCTCCAGGTTTCAAAGTTGCTGGTCAAGAACAGAAGGTGTGCAGATTGGTCAAGGCACTCTATGGCCTGAAACAGGCTCCTCGGGCTTGGTACATAAAAATTGACACGTACCTCCAGATCATGGCTTTCAGAGGAGTCCATCTGACTCGAACCTGTATGTCAAGAATACTGGTAATGAGATTTGCTTGTTGTTGTCTACGTGGATGACTTGATCATTATTGGCAGTTCAACACATTTGATCACTGAGATCAAACAGGACTTGTGCAAAACTTTTGACATGATAGACTTGGGCCTCCTGCATTATTGTTTAGGTGTTGAGGTTTGGCAGACAGAGAGCAGCATTTTCATCTCCCAGTCCAAGTATGCTCGAAGTCTTCTGGATAAGTTCCGAATGCAGGATTGCAAACCTGCCTCTACACCCATGGAAAAAGGGCTTAAATTGTCAGCTAAGTCCGATTCACCTGTGGTAGATGAAACATTGTTCAGGCAACTAGTAGGCAGCCTCATCTATCTTGCTGCTACTAGACCTGATTTGAGTTTTGCAGTGAGCTACATATCACGCTTCATGACAGCCCCCAAGGCTGATCATTGGGTAGCAGCGAAGCGTGTGCTGCGTTATGTGAAGGGCACTCCTGATTTTGGACTCTTGTACACTCGGAGTCACGATCCTAAACTTCGGTGGGTTCCGCGATTAGATTGGGCAGGTTCGGTTGATGACAGGAAATCAACATCTGGGTATGTGTTCAGTTTGGGATCAGTGCGTCACATGGGCCGGTAAGAAGCAGCAGGAGTGGCTCTCTCTCGGCGAGCGAGTATCGGGGAAGCAGTGAAAGCGTATGTGGCAGTTTGGCTTTGCGGATGCTTGCAGATATGCAAATATCTCAAGCAGTCCGACTCCCTTGATTCGTGATAATCGGGGAGTTCTCAAACTGCCAAGAATCCGGTCTTCCATGGCCCGAACCAAGCATATGAAACTCATTGTCATTTCATTGGAAGGTTGAAGGCGGGATCGGTTAGTTCTTTGTATGTTCGGTATGAGAGGATCGGTGGAGACATTTCTCACCAAGTTCAGTCTGAGATAAGTTTGTAAAATTGAGGGGGCATCTTGGTGTAGTTGATAGATTGAGCATTAAGGGAGGAATTATTAAAATAATGTTATTTATTTATTTATTAATGCTCAATATTGTAAGATAGAGATAAGATCGATCTCCGATCTTATCTGGAGTTTCTTTTTTAGAAACTTTCCAGTTTTGTAAATCTTGTAAACTATTTATTGAGCGTCTCGCTCTTTGTTAATACATCAATTAATTTACCAATTACTTGCGTAATAGTCTTGCTGTGTTCCCCTCTTTCAAAATGTTCATGATTCCC
Organism: Sequoia sempervirens; assembly: GCA_007258455.2. Classification (NCBI taxonomy): domain Eukaryota; kingdom Viridiplantae; phylum Streptophyta; class Pinopsida; order Cupressales; family Cupressaceae; genus Sequoia; species Sequoia sempervirens. Next base: position 14,537 of record VDFB02091876.1, on the reverse strand, counting down.
TCCTTCAACCGTATTGGACCCTGACTTGTTACTGACAGACAGATTTTGCAGCATTTGCATCAACGCTTGATTTGTCTGATTTTGTTGCTCCATGAAGGCCCTGAACTCTTTGATTTGATCCTCCATCTTACCGTTGCCTCCAATTCCCTGACTGGTGTTTTGATTATTTGCCTCCAACTTCTTTCTTTCTCTTTCAATCGCTCTTAAATCCCTCTGACTTAGTGGCATAAAGAAATTTCCCCCAGGCTGGCAGGATCACAGCTCTGATACCTATGTAAGTTCCTAGGGTAGAATCCAGAAAACAACACTGCAAATACTTGCTAGAGATAGAACTTAGATCTGATAATTTAATTTAGGCCAACAAAGTATATTGAAACAAATAGAAATGCACCACAGGAATCTTCGATTACAAATATAGTAGAATAGACATTAGATTCGGTTTGCTTTAGAAATCGATTACAGAGATGGGGAAGAATACAATCTGTTGTAATTGCATATTGATTTCTCCTGATGATGTTACCTCCTTGCGATCCAGTGTGGGAATAGAATGGAACAAAATGATGATTGAGAATGGATGAATGCGTGGAAGATATGATGATGCCCGATTAGAATCCTTCGGTGGTTGTGAGTGGGATGAGATGGAGCAACACCTGGAGAGTGATCGATGGATGAAGAACATGCATTGAGCAGATATACTTCCGATCGTGGTTTACACTCTTGTGTCTATTTGATTCGAGCCTGGAAGACCCGTATATGTGTGTGTGGCCTCTTGGATTGGTGGACGCACCTTGTAGAGGTGGCATACAGAGCCGATAGGCTTTGCCTGGACGTTGCCGATCATTTCTCTGTGTCTGGTCCCAGCGCTCGCTTCTTGGTATGTCTGTTCAGTATAGCATCAACTTCAATCCGCTAGAATGCAATGATGGAAGATGTGCACCCATGAGGTTGAGTTGCTGTCCAGAATCACACTCTTCCAACCTGTAAGTGATCCCAACTGGGTGAGCAATGGAAGCAATATTGTATGAATGAGCAAATACACGAATTTCCCAGAAGTGCAGCAATGCTCACCCTGGGTGCCTCACTAGTGAACTACGTCCCCTGCGGTAATAGGCAGAATGGTATGTCCAAATTTGTGATGATCAATAAGCACAATTGAGCCTACTTAAATACCCAATGCAAAGCCATTACAAGTGTAGTTGGCCACATGAAGAAAATAAAGAAATTAATTTAAATTCAAACCTAGCGCCAACTCAATTAAGTAGGCCAGACCACAATATTTATTAATTATTTATTTCAATAGTGTTAGTAAACACTGGTTTTAAAAGTCAAGTTGGCCGGATGGATCAAATTATTTTTGGGACATTACAGGATGGTCAAAGATAAAATTCTGATTATTTGCAATACTGTTGGCTGATCATAGAGTAAGTCATAAATTTTTGTATGGATCATATGTAAGGGACAGTATATGTAGATAAGACTCTGCATGGTCTAACAGCTTTCAATTCTGCATAATCTGATATTTTTGTAAAACTGTTTTTGGTATACGATATTTAATACAAAAAAAACCAAACCAAGAAATACTTTGCTAGTACATAACTCCCACCGCTTCAAAAAAGTACTCCAAATAGCTTTGGCAAATTTTTAATTAAAAACACATGTAGGCAACTTCTTGTGCCCCATTTCACTTTGGCAAAGTGTGGATCCCCCTTTCTGTTTTTGCATTTAGACTTTGCAATGGAAGTTCTAAATTTAGGATTCTTCTCGCTTAACCCTTCTCTCTCTCTCTCTCTCGCCCCCTCTTTTTCTTTTTTTTTTTATAACCAGTGTTTTGTTTAGAAACCAACATCACCATATTGCATATTTGATGAACAAGCATTGTTTCTAGTAAAGCGTTTTCAGATTCTAAGGTTAGGAAACAATTTTGATGTTAAGAAGTGCATAAATTTGCGCATCTTTTGGAAATAACCCTCGTTTCAAGATTTCAGTAAATCAATTGTGTAAGTGTCTTTGTTTTACCAAGGAAACACAACAAACAACTTGACTATCTCACATGCCAAGGCCTAGCCGTAAGGGACATTGGGGTAGTCATTTTTCATCTCAAGATTTGATTTCCTTTTAGAAGTGACATACCTAGTATCTTATTTGAGTTGGTGAACATGTTAAACACCCATCAGCACAACTCTCATCAACATTGCATGAGAACAAGGACCCACTTAAAACCCAAATTAAGAGAGAGTAGTACCCGCCACAAGGTTTTTGTATAGAAGTAACTACCCAAAGGAGGAATTCTTGGGTTCAGCAATAGAAGACCAAATATAGTCTAATTTACATTACTATTGCTTGGGAGAAAAATCAAGAATCCACTTACAATGTAAGGTATTAAAAAGCTCCTAGGAGAAAGTAAACATGTCATACAGGTTTTTATTAAAGGCTTCAAGCAAGGGAGGGCCCTTAATCCATTTCATATTGTAGCAAATCTGTAAGTTAAGTGAAAGGTCAATTTGGAGGGAAATGCTTAGAAGAGACTTAGTAGTTTGGAATAAGTTATCCTATAGAATCCAAGAATGTTGAATTCATTCTTGAACTCCTCTCAAGAAAAGAGATGACCTTGCCTGAACACATTTGCAAAGTAGTTAATGCCTTTAGCAAAACACCATTGAGCTGAACACCCTCTAATAAGATATAATGGAGAATTCTTCCTAGAAAGATTCCACCAAAGAGATCTAAATTTTTGACATCCATTGCCCCCTTTGAGAAGACTTCGTGCCCAAGCAAAAGATGCCTATAACTGACTCCTAAGCCCTCTCTAAAATATGGGAGAACCAACAAGCTTAACCAAAAAATATCCAAACAACAAAACAAGTGGATGAAGCTGTGTTTAGTCTTTCTTCTTAATTACACTCTGCTGATATTATAACACCGTCCAAGGCTTGCCCCCAAAAATGCTCTAAGAACCCACCCAATTGCCTAGAAAATGCCTTGAAGCTTAAATTTTTTGAGACCTATACTACCTAGCTTCTGTGGAAGATAACACTAGTTCTAGGCCACAACATGCATCTTTTTATTTTTTGTGCCATAATTGGAGTGGAGAAATGTAACAAGCCAGTTCATTATTGAGAGGCAACAATAATATACAAGTGTAGAATTGGTTCCAAGATGGAAACTAATCAACTACCCGAACCAACCATATGTTAATAATAATAGTTGATTATTATTATTAACATATTACAATGAGGTATTATTATGTTATTGTATTCCAACAATCCCCTCTTTATTACATCATTTTCTCGAGAGAACAAATGAAGAAAGCTTGAGAAGCTTTGAACTTCGCTATTGCAAGTTTTTGGTAAAGATGTTAGCATGTAGCTCTTGAGTGGAAAACTACTAGAGCTGAATATTCCGCCCTTAGACATGTTTGTGGATGTAGTGGCATTGAACCTCAATGTGTTTAATGTGCTCATGAAAAACATGATTCTAAACAAGCTTCAACACATTTTGATTGTTGCAGAACAAAGCTGTAGGGCATCTCAAGAACACCCATGCTTGTCAAAATGTACGTAACCATATTGCCCCACATACAAATCCACCTTCGGCATGATATGTTTCCTGTATGGAAGAGTGAGCAATAGTGGTTTGCTTTTTGCTCCCCCATGATATTAGACTAGATCCCAAAAAGAAAAGAAAGCCTAAAGTAGACTCATTGTCATCCACAAAACTTGCATAATCTGCATTCATGTATCCTTGCAAAGAAAAATGTTAAGTTTGCTTGTATGCCAAGCCATACTTCATTGTACCATAATGTATCTCAAAACACACTTGCTACTTTCCAATGTGAAATTGTAGCTTCTTGCATAAACCTGAAAAGATAACTGACACATAGCTGATATTTGGGTTAGTGTAGGTTATGTAATTGAGACTCAATCGACTAAGGATAAAGATTAGCATTCACATGAGGTGACGGATCATGATGGAAAAGTTGCAATCTTGTCTCTATAGGTGTTGACATAGGCTTGCAGTCTTCCATCTTGAATTTTTTGATCAATGTCTTGGTAAATATTTCATTTGAGACACAAAAATGTTTTTTCTTTTGCTAGACTCGAAGTCCAAGGCAATAATGTAGGAGCATGAGATCTGTCATGTTGAATGATCATTTGAGATTGGAAGAAGTCTAAATAACTTGATACTTCACATAAGACGATCCTTATGAAAAGTAACAGTACCATGAGTGAGAAAATCATTGAGTTTCTTTGGAACTTTCAGCACCAACATGACCTGCAAAACAATAGAAGAAAGAGTGGCCTCATGACAAAAGTCTGTAAATGACCTTTTCTCTTGAAAAATCTCATTGTTCCTTGCCTTTATAACCAAAAGATCTCAGTAGACACAAGGAGCCATAACCTATTATAAAAATTATTGAACCTCTTATCAAAACAAATAACAATGTTTGCTAAATACAGTTTGTTTTCTGCTTGGTACTGTCAGAAATGGATGGTGACATCCAGTGCCAATTATTGGTTTCTCTGTCATCGGAGAGAGCACATGTAAAGCATCTATGATTATAGCACGTAGGTATAATATGTTTCCCTTGGAGAGATTAGCCTGATAAGTGTTGACAGTCGCAAAGTGTATAGCTTTCATTGGTCACTCTCCAACATATCCTCCTCCATAACATCCTCATCTAGGGTGCATATAAAATCATTTATTTGCCAAAAAACAAGTTACTTTGAAGGAAAAGTAGTCTTAGTAAAAGATAAAGAAGAACGATGGTCAAAATTGAGGCCGGGATCATGCCCTGGATGATTTTGGCTGAATGGTTACCCCTCAGTTTTTGGCTTTCAGCCTAAGGCCTCATGCTTCCATAACAGATAACAAAATGATCTTGTAGATGATATAAAATCCTCGTAAAAAATAAAATTATAACCAAGCATTGTATTTAAAATCCAAAAAACGATGTCATGACCACAAATAAGAGATAGGTACAAAACACATGGCCTAGTAATATTTTTAATTTAAAAAAAACTAATATGGTAAAATCTTAAAATATTTTAAGAATAGATTTTTAATTTTTGGTTAATTTAATTCATCACTTCAAGCTTGCACCCCTAGCTTCCTCTAGCCGCTTTCACCATTGACAAAGATTTAGATGTAGTGCTTTATAAGTCACCCTTATCTCCCAATTCTTACCAATAAGCGATTAACTTAATCATAATCCACTTATGTATTTATTTTAAGCAATCGAAGGTTTTCATGGTCAATTTTTAATTTTTGTGGGATTTGATCTGTGTAATTTATAGTCATATGACTCAGTGAGTAATCATTTTTTTGATTTTTGTGGGATTTGACCAGTGTAATTGATAGTTATCCTATTGAATAATTAATTTTTAATTTTTGTGAGATTTGATATATACTGTGTTACACGGGGACGCGTCCCCTACCCCAAAACCCCCTGTACCCGTCCCCATCCGTCCTGGGGACGTGGGGACGCATCGGGGACAATCCCTGGCTGTCCCCAAATTAGAAAAATGCACAGGAAACGGGGGGGAACGTTTCCTCTCGTCTGGGAACGGTCCCCCGTCCCCCACGTATATGGAGTCCAGGAAACTTAAAAATCATAAAATTTTGTTTTTAAAAAATGTTTTATATTGCTTTTGTGGCGACGTCAATATAGTTTAGAAGCAAAAAAAATTATATGAAACTTAATAAAGTTTCATAACTCATAAGCCATCGAAATATATTGTCAATATTATGGCTCTCACGACAAGCGCGGCTGAGGCTGAGGGGCGACGACTTCACACAGCAGGGGTGACTTCACACTAAAGCTCAGTCTAAACAATTTTATGGCTTTTTGTTCCCGCGTTTGGGCATTTAACAGAGGCGTTTTTGCATTTGAAAGAGGCATGAAACAAATTTTTTCATTTTTTGTTTCTCACGCCTAGGGTAAAGTCACGGCTGGCTCTATTTGTGTGTTTTTTCCTTCACTCAGGCTGCATTTTGTTTGTGATTGGGACGCCTTGAGGAGCTGGGAGCTGCATGTTTCTTAGTTCCATTTCCTACTTCCAAGTTTGAGATTAATTTTAAAAAAAAAATTTGCTTCTGTATTATGATATCAGCTTATCATTTTTTTTAATTTTTAATAATAATTTTTGCTTTTATTTTCATTTTTTGTTTTCATTGTTGAATGGTTCATTGATTAAATGATTTGGTATAATTTTTACAAACTTTCAGATTTTCAACCAGCATACAAACTTCATATTTTAAAAAATAAAGAAAAAAAGCCATACAAATTTCAAAATGAGCAGCAACAGCAATGGCAGTGACAGTTATGAGGGTGAGGGTAGTGAGAGTGAAAATGAAGTTCAAAGAATGTCAGTAGATCCTTCTTCTACCTCTGAAAATCCAACCCATGCTTCTTTAGACCATTTTGCATGCCCTATACCCACTCTTCAAAGATTTGCAAAAGGCCCTTTCAACCGCAACAAACCATTGCGTCAGTTTGCCATAGATGTGACTGTCAACAAGAAAAAAAATTCAGGGCGTAGCAAGAAATGGCTTTGTCATGTTTGTAAATCTACTTACCATGGGAGCTATACTAGGATTAGAGGCCATCTAGTGGGTGACTGTGGAAAAGGTATTAGAGTTTGTATAGTAATAACATTGGAGCAACAACTTCAATTTGCAAAGTTGGCAGGATGTAGTGATGACCAAATCATTACCATTCAAAATAAAAAACGACCATTAGTTGATTTGCAAGGCTCTTCCAATGTATCAGTTTCAGAGACTTGTGATAGAGGGAAGAAGAAAGCAAGTGAGCAAACTTCAATCATGGGGTTGATGAATACACAAAAACGTGAGCAAGCTGATGATGCAGTGGCCAAATTCTTTTATGCACATGCTCTTCCATTTCATTTGGCAAGGTCACCTTATTTCAAAACTATGGTGAAAGAAATATTGTCAGTTGGATCTTCTTATGCCCCCCCTGGAGAACATAGATTGCGTACCTCCCTCCTTGACAAACAATATTCAAAAGCTACCTTGTTGATGGAGGAGATGAGGTAGACATGGCTTAGGACTGGTTGTTCCATTGTCATGGATGGGTGGACTGATATTCGACATAGGCCACTCATTAATGTTATTGTTACATGCCTTGCTAGTTCATACTTTCTTCGAGCTGTTGATTGTTCTGGGAAGCGTAAGGATGCTGATTTTCAGTTTGGCATTTTGAGGGAGGCTGTAGAGGAGGTTGGGCCTTCTAATGTTGTGCAGGTTGTGACAGATTCAGCTTGTGTTTGTAAGCTAGTTGGTTTGATGATTGAGAATGCTTACAAACATATTTTTTGGACTCCATGTTGTGTACATGCTTTGAAAGACATTGGAAAAATAGATTGGGTGAGGGCAGCAGTTGCAGAGGCTAGAGGCATACAAATATTTGTATGCAACCATCACACTTCACACGCACTAATCCGGTCTTATTCAAAGAAAGAATTCCTCAAACCAGTTGAGACTAGATATGCTAGCTACTATATTTTGCTGAAGAGGATGTTGGAGGTCCAAGATGCTCTACAAGCCATGGTTGTTTGTGTAGATTGGAAAAGGCGGAATCTGTCGAAGACAAATGAAGGCAAGGAAGTGAGAGATAGAGTACTTAGTGAAACTTGGTGGGCCACTATCAAGTAAGAAATCTGAAAATTTAAATTGTTTTTGAAATTTTGAATTTGTTACACTTTGTTTTACTTTGTAGTTTGTATTTTATTATTTTAAAAGTTCTAATATTTAATTTGTTGCTTGTAGGTATATTTGCTCTTTCATATCACCAGCTGTGAGGGTAATCCGGTATGCAGATACAGACTCTCCTAGCTTGGGAGAGATATATGAGACTTTTGATAGCATGCTTGACCAAATGAAGCAAGCTATTCGTCAAAAGGAACCTGAGTTGAGATTTTATGAGGACCATATTAGGCCTATTGTGACAAAGAGGTGGAACACAATGATTACCCCTCTTCATATGCTTGCCTATGCTCTTAATCTGAAGTGGTATGTACCTAGACTTGGCTGAATGCTTCCTTCTGAGGATGACGAGGTGATAGAGGGGCTTACAGCAGCCCTTCGTAAAATGTATACCGACGAGCTAGCAACCATTATTAGAGAGCAGTGGCTTATGTTTGCTGATCTTTAGGGTCCTACATTCAGCAAACCAGAGGCTAGGACAGATAGGGCCACCATTGCACAGAACAACCCCATTGGATGGTGGAAATTTCATGGGAAGGACACCGGATTTGAAACAACTTGCCATTCGTTTGCTTTCACAGATTGCTAGTTCCTCTGCTGCAGAGAGGAATTGGTCCACCTATGGCTTCATCCTCTCCATTAAGAGGAATAGGCTTACTTCAAAACGAGCTGAGAAATTAGTTGCAGTTCATAGTGCCTCGAGACTTCAGGACCGTCAGACTACTGAGTATCGACAGACTCCAGCAGCACGATGGGATGTTGATCCTGAGGACGTTAGTCAAATTGATGAGGATGAGGTGCAACTAGGATTGGTCGGGCTACCATTGGATGATCCACTCTTGCCAGAAGATGATAGTGACTTAGATAGTTTTGAGTCTTTTGATATTGATAGCCCGAATGAGGCTTAATTTCATAGACTGTTGGAACTTTGAACTTTGAGACTTTTGGATGCATGTTTGAAACATTTGGATATTGATAGACCATGGTTTTATTGATGTTTGATATTGCTATGATAAATTTTATAATGCTTTAAGGTTAAAGTTTAATGACATTTATTATGTTATGCTACTACTCTCACGATTTATTATATTGTTGTGAGCAATTATTAATTTATTGACATATATCTCTCTCTTTCCCTCTCTCTGTCTATAATATGATAATATATTAATAAATTTTGAAAAAATCATATATATATATATATGTATTTTGTATGACGCCATCTCCTACCGTCCCCTAAAAATGGGCCCCTAGGAAACGTCCCGGAAACGCGTCCCCAGCCGTCCCCCCGTCCCCGTCCCCAAAAGGACTTGGAACACAGGATATATATATTTTATAATTATTTCAATAAGTAGTTAATATTTTTTTTTTTGAGATTTGACCTATATAATTTATGGTCATCTCATGATGACCTCAATGAATTGTCACGTATTACCTTCATAGATTATAATTAAAAATAAAATTAAAAAACAAATAATTTGCCCAATATTTTTAGTTTACTGGCAAATATTTAATTGACTTCTTACTTGTTTTAAAAGATAATTTACCATGCTAGTCTCTCTGGAAACTGACCATTCTTAGGAGAGATTGTATTGAACTATTTTTCAAATTGGATGCATCTCGACTCTGAGCACACTATGGAAGTGTTGCGTGTATAAATGGAGAAATTTGAAATTAAATTTTGTTTGGAATCTAAGCATACATTGAGATAGTTATGGACATTGAATACTAACATATTGATAACATTAGGCCATAAATCCAAGGTTGTGCACCGCTTGCATAACGAAGAAGAAATGTGGAGTTCTAGAAAATTTTATTGTTTTCCTTCCCTCAAGCTTCCTACAGATAATGAAAGGTTTCCATTCTTCGGAAGGTTGTTTTGTGCATTTTATTTGTTTTTAATTAATTTCTGATAGCTTGGGTAGCCCTCTCAAGTGAAAAATGCATATTAATGTAACTGGAAATGATAACTTCAATTTAGTTGCCAATCTATTTATTACTTTTGACACCTTTACATAACAGTTCAGGGTGAATCTTTATGCACCGATACAAAAAATTAAAGAACAAACGAACAAGATAGGGTTCAAAGCTAAACCGTTCTTATGGTATTGGGGAGAACCAGGAGGAATGATCATGAAATGGCAGAAGTTAAATCATAGAGACAGAAACGATACCGTGTGAAACATGACGAAAATGAAGTCCATGAAGTATCATAATATCGACAAATTGGAATTATTTAGTATTAAAGCTAAATGCATAAAAAAGGTTGAGTCTTGATAAATTGTGTTTCACCTACTTTGGTATAACAGTTATCTTGAATTTGTCTAAATATTCTTCCCATACTTAGGTAGCCGTTCATTAGTTTTCTTCATAGTCTCTTGATTTGGTTCCTGCAGGAAATAAGGCAGATGATTGCCGATGTTGATAAAGATGGGAGTGGGGCAATCGACTTTGATGAATTTGTATACATGATGACAGCAAAAATGGGAGAACGAGATACAAGAGAAGAATTGACAAGGGCATTCCGAGAAATAGACCAGGACAAAAGTGTAAGAGTATGAAGGCTTACTTTGTCAGCAGTACGTTTCTTCTTATCTACGTATGTTAATACAACTAGCTTTTATGTTAATGTTTCTTAGGGAACGATCGGTCCTGCGGACATTCAGCGAATGAGCAGGGAGGTGGGTGAGAGCTTCACAGCAGAGGAGATATATGAAATGATTAACGCGGCAGACCATAATGGTAAGCTTTTTATTACCAGTTAGTGACCAATTTGCTGCCAAAAGGTAGCTTCTTCATACCAATTTGGTCCGAAGGGCCATAAAAGTTGTAATCATCATCATCTTTGATTTGAGAGCCTTCATTTATTTTCATTGGTGGATCTGTTGATATTCAGATATTTTAAAAGTTATATCGTTTCTTAGATTTTAGTATTTACAAAGGATTCGATGATTGTATGATACCCATTGCATTGGGAATCTGTATTTCCCTGTGTTTCACGAACTTGGATATTCTCTACAGGTGATGGTGAAGTTGATATGGAAGAGTTCTTCAAGATGATGAGGAGAGCCAATCTTTACTAGTTGCTGTGCTTCTGAAGATGTTCTTTCTGTTCAGTTGACTGTATAAAAATAAAATCTTGCTATGTTTGCATGGATATTTTTAGAAACACGATGAATCTAATTTGATTCTTTCTAGGATACAGGTTACTATTAGTTGGAAGGGGGTATTAATTTTCTATGCAAAAGTGCACAGATTGTAGTACTTCGTTTTGTATTAAGTTAGTTCCCTGATTCATCTTTTAATAATTTTTTTATAATTTAGTGGTTTGAAGAAAATTAATTTTTGTCTTTTTTTTAATAGTGGGCTAATTTTGGCAGAATTAAAATATATAAAGTTTTAATTTGCAGTCGTCATATCTTTGAAACCTCGATTTAAATGTTTTTTATATTTAAAATTATTATTATTTTTTAACAAAATAATAAATTTAAATATTGTAAGTTATTAATTATGTTGATATCAGTATTACTTAATTTATTTAGGATTATTTGAAAAGATATTTAATTAATAATTATATTGCTACAAATAGACTGAACTCCACCACAATGGTAATAGTTATTGAAAATTGATTTTGAAATTTTAAATGAAGTGATATATAATTGTTTTGAACAAATTTGATAGAAATTTTTAGATGGTTTTAATTTTGTTTATTTGACTTTTTTTTCTAGATAAGGTTTAAATCTTTTACTTCTTTTATTATTAGTTCTTTGGTTAATTTTATGGTTTGCATTTTTTATGTCAGTAATTTTCACATCCTTTTATTTTTATTGGTAACCACTTTAAAGCTTTGAGAAGTGTTCTATTGTTGATGATTAATTTTTGTCTTAGTGATGTTAAAAGTAAATAAAAAATGAGATTGCTTCAACCAAATCTAATGTTGAAATGAAACAACAAAATGTTTATTCGTAATAATTATCTATTCTTTTGTCTTGTGTTACATGTTGATTTGAAAATATTAGGGAAATACAATATTAACGATTAATGAAATACAAAAAAAGAAATACTAGAGCTGGATAATTTAATTTCTTAAGTAATAAATGACATCTAAATTCAAATACATGGTATAATCAATTATTTGCAAATTAAAAAGCATGTCATCTTGTGAGTGGTTAAATGTTTTGGAGTAAGCAAAACAACTTGAGAAATGTGGCTCTCAATAGGTAAAGCATTAATCTTGTGCCAAAATGAGCTAGATGGCCAACTTTGAGCTTGCCTAATTTAAACTTTGCAATTATGATTGAGGCATATGGTTTAGGGTATGTATTGGTAGTGATTTTGCTGTAGTTATCTAGTTTTTTAGCACATCACTCAAGGGCCTTTATGGGAGTGAAAACCATTCAACTTGTCCTAATAACTATGTGCCAAGGTGCAAGCACTTAACTATTGGTGTTGCTATCTTCAAAGTATCCTATGTCAATTATGTTTCCTAAATACATATAACTAGTTGATATCACCAATTTTGACCTTTGTCCAACATTTAGGCATGGAAATATAATATTTGCATATTCAATCCAATAAATTTAAATCACATGACACATTTGTATATTTATAATTCTTAATTACACACAAGTCACTTGTAAATCTAACTACATTATGATTATGCAATACATCAAACACAAAAACTGAATAATAACCTAACTTGTATGAGAAGACTATCCATTATTCTATTTGTTTGAACTCTCTCAATACATATATCAAGGATCATAATAGGGTTATTGAGTTATAAAAATGTCATGATTTAATTTTACCTAACATTTTATATGTTGGTAAGGTTCTTGTCATTTATGTTGTGCTACATGTGAACTATTACCTCTTTCCCTTCTACCCTATGTAGATATTGTTGAAAGTACCATGATAACACCTTCATGGTACTTATAGTCCTTAATTCGTTTTCCTCTCCACCCTTGTGCTACCAACCCTATTTCATTTGATTGAAACCTTTACAGATATAGATACTATTTGAATTTGCTAATTATACTAAATATGGATTTAACTATTAGTAGTAATTGATTCCATATAGCAATAATATATTTACAAATCAACAATTAGACTTAGTTTACAATTGGACATAACTCTCCATTTGTGAGGTTGAAGTTGAATATTGTATCACTAAAAAAAAATTAGTTCTAGTATCAAGTTATCCCAGTTCAATTGTTTATTGTAATTACACAAAACTAATTAGCATCACCATATTCAATGCTTGGCAAACATTTAGAAAATAAAAAAAATATGATTTCATATTTAATGCAATGAATTTGGATGAACAAAATTGTTATATAATTATAATTCTTGTTTTCACACAACTTACTTATAACATGAAGTTGCAACTGACACATCTAAACCTTTATGATGATAATCAAATGCACATAAGTACCTATGATGAGTTTATAGCAAGCCCAACACATTAACTAAAAACTTAAAACTCACTATGACTCACCACAACTTATGAGACATGCCTTCTCCATATGGATGATCATTGCACATAATGCCATTGGATGATCTATGCTAAACTAAAACAATTAAAACTCATTATGACTCAACACAACTAACTTTATAGTAGTTTATCAGTTTATTCAATAACAACATGAACTAACAAACATTTCACGAAATCCAAATTACCAAGGCATTTGATCTTATGATGAACACTGAAACTATAAGTGTTTAATATGAACATGGAACAAAATGAAATAAAAAATGATGGACTATTGACAAAGGCAATATTTAATGAATGTACATAAATAAAAGTGCAAATATAGACTATGGTCAAAAGCTTCTTTACTATTGAACTCAAAACATAAAACCCTAACATTGATATAAATATAATGAAAATTGATACAAGCAGTTATAAACCCTACAATGAAAATTATAAAAGAAAATCTCTTTAGTGACCTAGCAACATTAGTTATCAACCATAAACTTGTTAAACATTACTAATGACAAAAACCCTAAATCAACTTGACAATATTATTGGCAACAATAAATATATTGAAAACCCATTTGCATAACAAAATCATAGAAGTGTAAACTTAAATTTACAACTTAATTGGTATTTCACAATTATGCTCTAACAAAAGATTAAAATTCTCATGAATAATAAATGTGCATGAACACAAAATACGACCATGTTCATAAAACACTTTCCCACAACACCATTTATTCTTTTCTATACAGAGTTAAAGAAACATAAAACCTCACACATTCAACTTTAAACCAGATAATGTCAAAGAAAATATAAAACCAAAAAACCATTATTGATACAAGCACCCGCAAAACAACAAAACGTTCAAGTTAATGGATATAGAATAGAGGCGATAAAAGAGCAAACAACCATTAATGAAAGAAGCACCCACAACAGATGGCTTATGGTTCATTGCCTTACTAAGGAATAGATACCTCACCTGGGTCAAAAATCACTTGAGGATGGCATAGAAGAGCCTGTTGATCAACATATATTTGGGCACCATTCTATTCTTTGATACTTACAAAAAATGATAAACGAGGAAGCAAATATTGTAGCAAAATAGAAAACCAGCCTTGAGAGTAATGATAATGATAAATGAGGAAGCAAAAGTTATTGTCCATGCTTACCTTTGCATGCATCATCATTGTGAAGAGAAATGACCACAAACCCACCATTGTTGAGCATTCCTTTCATGAGAGGCTCGTGAAATACAAAGGAAAGATGAACATCTCAAGAAGATGCGTCTCATTTGTGGGATGGCAGTGAGTGAGATAAGTGAGGTTGTGCAACATTC
>VDFB02091875.1:0-17111 GCA_007258455.2 Sequoia sempervirens | reverse complement strand
CTTTGAATTATACATGTACTGTGCAATGGCATTGAATCATTTAGCATACCATTTTTTCTTCATAGGGCAACATTTTCTTGTGGAACAATTGACTAAGATAGCTCTTGTTTCAACTAACCACCCTCTCATGAAATTTCATTTCATATAATAATCTTTGCACAATCTTATCATAGTAAAGGTGATTATGATACCACTTTTCAAGGAAAGCTAAAAGCCACAAGATTTTGTGGATAGGTTCAATTGAAGCTGGGAGATCTTAAGAGTTCTCTCTGAAATTTTGAAAAGGTTTTAGAGGTCCACCCTGAGAACTGTGAGAGCTTAAAAGTTGTAGGCCATATATATGCTTAGCAAGGGTTGGCAAAGAAGGCATTGGAAATTTTAAGAAAAGCAACTTGCATAGATCCACCTGATGCCCATGCATTTATTAAGATGAGTGAGTTATTAATATCGTCAAAACCCAGTGCAACCTTAGATTCTCTTAAGATGCCAAAGTCTCTTCTAAAGAAGAGCAGAGAAGAAGTACCCATTCAATTGTTAAACAACATTGGGGTTCTTCATTTTGAGTGTGATGAACTAGAGTTGGCTCAACAAACTTTTATGGAGGCATTAGGAAATGGAATTTGGGTTGAATTCATAAATAAAAGCCCTAGTGCTAATTATGCAGTTTTTCTGTGCTCTTTAAGGATATGAAATTCTTCCATCGACTAGAAGAAGGTGGTGTTTCACTTGAGTTACCATGGGATAAATTCACAACACTATTTAATCTTGCTAGATTGTTTGAACAACTACATGATACTGAAAAAGTAAATCTTTTATATAGGTTAATATTGTTCAATTTTCCTGATTATGTGGATGCATATCTACATCTTTCAGCCATGGCTCAGGCTCAGAATGGGATTCAACTAAGCCTAGAATTGATTAGGGATGCACTTAAGGTGGATAAAAACTCATAAAATGCTTTATCTATGCTTGGAAAAATGGAACTGAAAACAAATGACTGGCTTAAAGCAAAGAAACAATTAAAGTTGCACAAAGTGAATTAGATGCAAAGAATTCTTATGTTGACATTTCACTTGGAAATTGGAATTATTTTACAGCTTTTCACAATGAGAGGAGGGATCCAAAGGTGAAAGTACAACATCTTGAGAAGGATAGAGAATTGTATTGTAAAGTGTTGGCATAGAGACCAAGAAATGTTTATGCTAAAAATGAGGTAGACATTGTGCTAACTGAAAGAGGTCAATTTGATATTGCAAAGGAAATTTTTACATAGGTACAAGAAGTTGTAGCAGGAAACATCTTTGTTCAAATGCCTGATGTGTGGGTAAATCTAGCACATGTCTACTTTGCACAAGGAAAGTTTTCACTTGTAGCAAAAATGTATCAAAATTGTTTGAGGAAATTCTAATTTGGCACTAACACCCAAATTTTATTATATTTAGCTCGAGCACATTATGAAGTAGAACAATGGCAAGATTGTAAAAGAACATTATTAAGAGTAGTAGAACATTGTTAAGAGCAATAGATTGTAATAAGCGTTTTGAATTTGTGTTTAATGTAATGAGGGTTTTGAATTACCTCTAAATTCGTTGCAAAGGGCATCCCCAAATCCAATTTTTCTACAGGAAAATTCAAATTTGTTGCAACAAACTCTTAATTCCTTTCCCTTGCTCACCTTTTTAGAAGTCTCCAGGTCCTCTCTGAATCCTTATCACCCATGCAAGTAGATGCTATAACTGATCAAAATGCCTCATGCCAGGCTAATGAATGAAGTGAGGTTTGCAATGAATGAATGAAGTGAGGTCAAGCAAGACAAATGAATCTACAATGAACATGAATAATCACACCAATACATCGCGCGCATGAATACATCGCACCAATATTTGGCCAAATTTTTTAAATTTTTTTTGTCTACTTTGGATTTGATGACTAACTATTTAGTCATTTTTATTTCTGTGACTAAATAATTTTTTAGTCAACGATGAAATTAGTCATTTATTTACTCATTTATAGTTGAGTTGTAAAAAATGTGTAGAATTTAGTCATTTTTGGTTGTTGTGACTAAAATTTTTAGTCACCTAGTCATTTATTTTCCAAATTATACTAGTGTTCTCACTTCTACACAGTTCATTCATACTATTCTCACCTCCATTGAAGTTGTAAGTTGGCATTTTGTGGACTCAATATCCTCGTTGTTGCGACATCGTCAGTATTTACAAGCTTGCAAGCTCATTCCCTCTCCCATTTTCCTTGAGTGCACATGGTTGAAGGTGATATTGTTCCACCTTCCATTTACTTAGCATTTTTGTAACATAAATTATTATTTAGCATAGTCTATAGTAATTCCATTTCGATATCTTTCTTTATCATATTTCTCTATCGTTGCTATAATGGTTGTCCGTGGAGGTGGAAACACCAAAGTGTGGAACTGAATGTGACATTCCTCTATACACAACCCTGACATTTTTCTGTCTTATGTGTGTAGGTTTCTCATCGAGTGAAGACTATGAAGATATCAACTTGTGGGTAGGAAGGTGCACTTTCCTTACCCTTCTTCATCGTTTTGTAGTTAGACTTAATCTTAGTGTTTTCTCAATATTCTGTTATTTAGCTCCTTTCTATTTCTATTATTATATTAAATCATATTTATTAGGTCGTTAGTAGGGTCTTCTTGAGTTTAGACTATACTTTATGATTTCTATTTGTATGGAAGCCAATGCCCCACTGAGATGTCAGGGAACCGCACTATCATCCATGTCCTACGCTATAGTCCTATGGAAGTGAGCTACCTAAGTCACAATCTGTCAGACCTGACTTCTTGTGATTGTCGGGTTAGCATAAGGAAAGTGGCAAATCAATTATCTTCCTTTTCACCCCCTTAAACATCAAACCTATCTTAAACAATCCCTTAGCGTGAGGTAGATCAGGGCAGCTGATTATCTAGATCCTCCCATGACCTGGGTCCTAAGTAGTTAGTCCCCCTCTACAAAATATTAATACATCTAAATAGATACTAAATTCTCTAAGACAATGGAAAAAAAGGAAAAAAATATTCTATTAAGATTTCATGTGATGTAGTTTGTGTGTACATGTACAAATGTTACACCCAAATCTGCCCCATGTTTGCTAAGCTTTTCTAATTGCACTTAGCAGATTTGGTCCAACATTGGAATGCTTTCAGGTTGTGGGTAACCTATCTGAGAGAAAACCTCCGGATTGTGGGCCGGCTTCCCCGTTTGATATCACTTAACTATTGAATTTCTGAGGTAAGGGTAAGGGTTGCATAAAATAAACCTAATGCTGAAAGGAAAACTAAAGTGATACACCAAACAATCTAGACCTATTAATAGCTCATCATATTTGAAGTAATGTCACAAAGCTGGAACTACACAACTCACTTAATGATGTAGTTTGCATAAATATTTCATAAGAAGGTCTATAAATAATGTTGTTAAAAGGAAAATAGAGATTTCACAATTAATCGGCATCATTAACAACACAACTTACAACTTGCAAACATACACATTCTGCTAAATAGATTCCTAACATGAGACAAGCTTGCAAGGAAAAATAGGTTTCACAAAACAAGCTGATCAACCATTAACAGCATACATGAGAAACAAAAAATGAGAAGGTAAAAGTGCTTTACTATATCAATTCAAAATGCTTACTGTGTATTAAGTCTTTCTGAGTTACAATGCAGCTTCATCAAAAAATAACTCCAAGATAGTAGCTATCCTCCTATTGAAAAAGAAAGAACTCCCTAGAAAGTTCCAAATGAACATACTTAACCAAAAACCACCAAAACCTCCCACACATGTGCTTCTAGAAGACTATCCTCGGATAAAATAGAAATGGCTCCAAAAGAACCTTCTAGAAGTCTCTAAAATGCCTTCCACATGAATAAAAACCAAGCTAAGTCAATAGCCATCTCAAAAGTGTGACAAAAAAGCTCCAGCTGGCCTCAAACCCACTAAAAATAGTCCAACAGTATCACACACCTCTCACACTTCTGCAAATCATCATTGGTCTTATTTTAACACTTGACCATATTCCCCCTTCATGCAACATGTGTGTTTTTTGAAAGCACATGGCCTTTTAAAGCATAAATATAGTGATTTTGCTAATTGATTTATAAAACATCAATTAGCAAATCACTTTACAATTAGGCTCAAATCAAAAGGGGCGCACCATTCATGTGTTACATTAGCATTAAAAGGCACAATAAAAGTGATTTTAAAGTCACCTAAATGATATCTCCAATCATAGAATAAAATGTAACATCAAATGTTATGACAAAAATCTCAAAGGCTCAAAGGCACTTTGACTATCAACCTACCACTCATATCCTGCATTCTTCCCACACATGTCATATTCACATGGTTTGCAAAGGCATAACTATTAATATCACTTGGCCAACAAGGTCAACCTCCAAGGATTTTGGTAAGAATATTCTAAGTCACACGATATGCAAAAAAAAGCACCACCTAAGGGTCATTGCACACTCCATCACTTCACACTTCAGCATAAGTCAAATGAGGAAAGAAAATCCTAAGGCATAGAATGCCTACATGACATAGTGAGGTTCCTAACAAAGACTTTTTTAAGTGTGAAGGTTTATAAGGCATGAAAAGCCTAGGGGATAAACAAAGTTCAGCCCCATCACATTAATCATGTGTCAATTTTGAAAGAAATGATAAAACACCCCACCAAAATGCAAAGACAAGGGTCAAACCCTAATCATAATATCAAAATGAGGAAGAAAAATCCATCATTTTGTCACTTGGAAGAATCTGGAAAGTGTCTTTGCTGCCATGAGGGTTTGGAGAACATGGGGAAAATGATATACTCACTGGTTTTTCGGTCGGCTTTTGGCATTTCTCCATCATGAAAACACCACGGATCTCAGGTAAACACTCTTGTTTGACTGAAACTTGCATTTCCTTGACTTAGAGGTTGATTCTTAACTCATAGGTCGCAGCCATGAACAGACTTTTGATGAAATTTGTTCCTTCTTTGTTGCTTTCCTCACTGACAGCCACCATGAAGAGCAAAAAAAGCTCGTGTGAAGCTTACTGTGTGACAAAGTCTTGCAAAACGTGAATATTATAAGAGCAAGCTTCAGGGAAAATTCGACAGAATCCACTTTTTGTTGATTCAGTTCAAAAGACCCAGATTCTTGCTTCTTCTGTTGACAATACAGCATAAAATGTTTGCTTCTTTTCGGGGTTTGTCAATGAGGATGCCCATTTTGTTTATTTTTTGTTGTGCTTATAAAAGAAGCAAGCATGGCCGCAGCCATGAATAGAAAAATGTGTTTGTGCTCACTTATCTCTTAACCTGCATGTATTCCTCTAGCTTCCTGCTTGAATTTCACAAACATCGACAACCCAGATGGGTTCCTAGAATGTAGAAAAAGAAAGAAACGGTCGTGGCTCGGCCTCCAATTTTTTAACTAGGTTTTCTAGCATTTTGTTGTTTTTCTCTCCTTTTTTGCATTTTGAGAAGGACCCTTGCTGGGGCTTCCTGTAGCATCCATATTTGTTGAAAATGCAACTGTTAGTTGAAAACCCAAGTGGGTTGCATGATCTCTTCAAAAGCTTCTGGTTTGTTGCTTGAAATGCAGAAAAACTTGTAAATTCCTTCAACTTTTTGTAAAAGAGAAAGCAACATTGCCATAGACTTGAAACCCCAGGTGGGTTTTGCATATTTCCTTTTGAAAGGTTCAGAATTGTTGCAAAATGAAGATGGCTTAGAAAATATTTCACCTTTCTATTGTTTAGACATCTCTCATGAAAATAGAGTATGGAATAAAGTATTTTTGAGCTCAGGAAGTGGAACCTTGAGAGACTTGATTTAAATTTCTTTAATAGTGCTTTGTCTTTTCTGAATGTTGAACCATACCTAATGTAAATTCTTTGACTTTCCTTGAGACTGTGTCCAATGATTTGGAAACTTTGTGTAACGTCCTCCATACTTTGCGTTTGGTTCTTGACATGATTTTGAAAAGGCTACAGAACATTTTAATGAGCAGCCAGATTCCTCACTACTGTAGAATGCTATCATTTATAACTTCTGCATTTACCTTGTTCAGTTTGTTGATATGCATTTGGCCTCTCTTAAGTTCAAGATTATGTTGGAGAGTTGTTCATTTGGTTTCTGTAAGTGGAGTAAAATCATTACTAATGCTTCCATGTTCTCACTCTACTTCAAATACTTGTATGTTTTGTCATCCCCGGTTTAAAGCCTTGAAAGGTCTTCACCATTCTATTCAATTGACTGTCCAATAACTTCAAGGTCATTGTTCTTGGGCTTACACATCTCATGCTACTTAAAACTGTTGGATACAATACTGACTGTATTATACTTTGATTGAATCCTCCTATCACTGTGCTTCCCATGCCTCTGTGATCTAAGGGGGCATACCTCCTATATACTGCTACAGTCCTCAAAAAATGAAAAGGCAATAGTAACAAAAGACCCCTAGATCATGGAGCAAGAAATGTAGATACTATTTAAATTCACCATGTTGTTATTGGACTCTCCACCATTGTGGACAATGGCTTGGGTCCTGTCTCTTCAATTGACTTGTCAATGCACCCATTCAACCTTTATGAAACCAATGAACAGTCCCCTCTGAATTCTCCTTGAAAACATGAATTCAGTGGTTCCTGTGAATGCTTTATGATCTGCTCCTTCAAATCCCTTAAAGGAAAACCCTATTTCCTTCACTGGATGATCTCATCCTTGCCACAGGTTTGTGATCTTTCTCTCAGACTTTGATGTTGGGACTGGTGTAATGCTGAAGTTGTCTCCTTTTCTCATGTTCATCAGTCTAGACAGTCATACCAAGGCTACTCCAAATTATCATGACTTCAATTCATTTGATTAGACTGTCCTAGAATGCTAATCCACACTTTGATTGGACTATGTTTTGTGCCTCAAAACTCATAAATTAGCATTCCATCATGTCATATGATGATGACATTGCCTTTTATTTTTCCAAAGGCTGATCACTTTAGGCCTATATAGGGCTACATCACTGACTTTTGATATTATTTCATAAGATCATTGTTGTCCTTTGTATCATTTCCTCCTAATGCACTATTCCTCAAGCATTTTGCTTATCCTTGTCAACTCTACCATGAGTGACAATGACATAGCCTCATCTACACCATAAAAACCTTATGACCAGCCCACTATTTAGGCCACAAAGACATGATCATGAAGGATCTATCCCTACCATGAGATTGCATCTAATGGACTGTTCTAGTGATAAACCATGGATTGTACCTCCGAGTTGCTATTGTTTACACATGACTATCCACCACAAAGCTATCTTCATAAATGGTTGCTTTCTTATTGAGTCCTCTTACAATTATCATGCAACTGTAGGGGCTGCTGTGGTGACTATGCTTCCAGCTGATTGACATGTCAATAATGCAAGAGCACATCTTGTTTCTTATGATCATACTTCATTGTAGTTTGAGTACTCAATGATTTTTGTAATGTATTGAAGTCAGTGTTTTCAATGTAAAGACACCTACTATGCTTTGTAAGTACAAACCAAATTGAATGCACTTAATTTTCCTTTTATTTCTGTCATGTGACTTCTTACAACACTTTAGCCCATGTTGCTCTATTACATGCTTATCTATAGGTATGGTCTCCTTCATAACTCATGACTGATCCTTGCCCCTTGTCAAATGGAATCATGATCTTGGTAGACTACTTGAATGGTGACTGCCATTTCTTTTGATTGTCTATGCATTGATCCCCATTCATTTGATGACTATTAATGGATGTGCTTAGTCATTAAGATAGTGAGGAGACTTAATACTATGAGTGTCTTGGAATTATCACTAGGAGATGTCAATCCCATGTTCTTGCATAGGAACCTTGGACTCCTTTTGGCTATCTTCATTGGTTCTCACATTTATTTGACCAGTATGTGTTGATTTTTTTGAGGACAATGATGTTGTCTTATACTTCATGGCTACTGATGCATCCTCAACCATTTCTAAATCTTCATCTTTCAACATCTTCATAAGTTGGCAGCTAACAACCATGATGCCATCGTCTTATCATTGTTACCTTGAAGGATATTATCATTGCAACTCCATTATCAATATAATGTATCCACTATCATCTTTCCTTCTCACATTGATAACTGTCCTGTGACTTCCTTCCTGATAGTTTTTTCCATGTTGCTTCATTGCATGCTTTCATTGTTGTTGTCCTATCTCATGAGATCAACATGTATTGTCCTTTAATAATACTTCAATAGCGTTGTATTTGATTTATATTTGCTCCTCTTTAATTTATTACTGAAAGCATGATTACTAATGCATATGTTGAACCTATGCACTTATGGGCTGAAAGCTACTGCTCCAACCTTCATGATTGCTCCAACCATTGCTTGCTACTTTGTAGCATGAGACTATTGTGGACTGCTCCTTATCAATGGCAATGCCCTTCACTTATTACATTCATTTTCACAAGTACACCTATGGATAAACACTATCAATTCCATTTGCCTCTTGTAGGTTTTGCAAAGGTGTTGTCCCGGTACTTGTATCATGACCTTGATTCAACCATATTCCTGATACAGTTATATTTGATAATTATGCATAGTCTCCTCATTCTAACTTTGTTTGACAACCACCTGTCACATGTGTGGGTGACCTAACAGCTCGCTTTCCTGTGTGATGTGTGACTGCCCAACAAGGTTGTGGTGAGAGGGCTTGAAAACAATCTGAGATGCTTCCTCGTTATTAAATAGATGCATAATTGAACTTGATGCATCTTCAAATCTGATAATGAAAGTTGATCAACTGGTATGATTACATATTGATTTAATGCATTGATAAGAGATAAATCTTTGATCAAGTTGCTCAATTTCCTTTTCTTTCAAAGCACGCTAATATCTACCCTTGTTGGAGCCACATTTACTCCACATGCTGCATTTGATTTGATAATGAAACAATAATTAGGCTTGTGCTAAATCTGCACATGAAGCAAACAGTTAGAAAATAAATGCATATGTTGAATGTTCTTTTGTTTAATGCATTTATGGATCAGCTTATACATGCATATGTAGGTGTGTATGCAAGGATTGAACCATTCATTGCTTAGAGCCTCGCTCTAACACCATGTTTTCTTCAGATGCAGGGTGAGGAGCACTACAGAGCTGGGAGAGACACAAGCAGTTCAGGGCAGCAGCAGGGCAACTTGTAACCAGTCATTCATAGGCAATGACTGGTCCTATTCTTACATGCACATTCTCTCTCTTTTACTTATTCATGTATAAGTTGTTTCATATTTTCATTTGAATAAGAGAGTTATTCCCTTGGCTTGTGAGGGACATGTACATTTCAAGATTGTTAATAAAAGATTGCATTTGTATATCCATGTTTCTCTTTCACATTTGCTATGATGAAAAATTGAAATGACAAGGTGTAATCTGATTTGCTTTGACAATCACTCTTTCATGCATGATGAAACTAGCAGTTTTATGGTTTATCTTTAAATGTTTAAACAACATTTAAAGAACAACACTATGGTTACCTAATTTTAGCTAAAGGCTAAAAATTAGATAGCAATTCCCTGATCTCACTTGTAATCAACACTATGTATGGATATGATGCAACTTTTCAAATACTTTCTCATACATGTGTGATCAACTTTCTTCATGCTTTTCAATAATGAAAACAAGAATACAATGATTTTGGAGGTGTTACATATGCAGGATCACAAAACTCCACTATTCAGGAATGATATCCATTTCTTACCAAACCAATTTAAAGGCCCTTCTTTCTGCAACTATCTTTCTTCAGGGACTAGTTCCGAGATGCTCGATGCATGTTCCCCCATAATTTTTGCAGCCTACTTCTACATAGGCTTTTGTGAAGGCTTCTTGCTTGGTGTGTGATGAAGCTCAAAATGAAGCTTCCAACATTTCCTGATCCAATGTCCACTCATTTTGCAATGAGTACAATAGTTTTTTAACACCCAAAATTTCTTTCCCTTCTTTTCCTCCTAATGAGGAGAGGGGACTTCATGGTTTGTCTCCTTCCTAGTAGACATAACTTTCCTGTACAAAGCCATTCTTTTCCAACACTTGGCAATAACATGGTTATTCAAACTACAAAATGTACATGGTTTTCTATGCCATAAACTTTGCTTTATATTGCTGATTTTCTTATAATCAAAAGGAATGTTGGAATAATTAGACTTATTATACCTTGGATGGTGGTCTTCGGTGCAGATCTGGTTAGGAGAACTTGACTAGACTCCTCCTTTGGAATTCTCTCCCTTTGGAGATGACTTAGAATCATGATCATCGAAATAGTGTGATGTGCTCTCACTTTGTGAGAGTTCCTTCTGCATTGATTCGGACTTGTCATTTGAAAACTTTTTAGCTTCTGTGGTTTTTGAGTTAGCTCCATCTTCCTCTTTTCCATAGCCTAGTCTTGCATATTGAGGTAGTTCTACCTCTTGGATGGATTCACAATACCTTGGCCATTAGCTCCAAGGCCTTTTCCTTCATATCCCATTTTCTTTAGCAATTTAAAGCCAACACCTTTAGTGTTCTTTTCAAATGCACCAAAAGAATCATCTTGATAGGAAGAATGCATAATCAAAGAATTACTTGTACTACATACTTCAATGATAGTTTATGTAGGAGATGGTTTCTCCAATCTTTCATCACTCCAAAATTTTTCCAAAAGTTCATCCTTGGCTTGCAGTTGATCTTGTACTTCTTACAAAAGCCTTTTCAACTTAGCATTCTCCAACTAAAGGCTTTGGTTGATTTCTTCAAGTTCTTGAAGCTTTACTTGCTTCTCATCTTCTGATGTTTTCAACAACCTTTGCAACTTAACACTCTCTCTCTCTCATCATCATACATTTTCTCCACCATTTTCTTCATGGTGAAAAATGCTTTAATAAAAACTAAGTCATCTTTATAAGGTTTGATAAAAATAGGATAAGAAGGATTCTCATTTATTGGAATCAACATTTCTTTAAATACTCTTTGTTTGAGTTTAGACCTAATAAGTATTCATACTTAAAGCAAAATAGTCAACTAGCTCTGATACCAACTTGATCCACAAACTTGGTGAGTAATACTCAATAGAAAATTTTACAATGAGGATCTTTTACTAACTGATATTTGCATATGGATTAAGAGAAAATTAGTTCATTAATGGGAATTATTTCAAACCATAACATATAAAGCAAATGAACTCAAAAATGGATACAAACACACGAAAAGACAAGAGAGAGGAGTTTGATAACAAAGTTCACCAGACCAATGCCGGCTACATCTCTAGACATGTTCCACTTGGAATACAGATCACTTTATTCCTTCTTTGAAAGATGTTGGGACCTTCTCACATGTGTTTACATAAAGAACTACCTTCTCCTTAAACAAGTATTCAAGAAGGCATTTCACACTAATGACCTTACTCCATACATCAAGAAGGAAAATTCCTTACAAAGCTCCTAAGCACTCTTCACTCCCCAAGCACTCTAGGCTCACAAAGGCTTAAATAAGAAATTTAAATAGATTTTCCCCATCCACAATCAAACAAAGGAGAATAACTCTAGGATCTCATGATTTTTTTTTAAAGGAAAAACAAGATCCACAATTCTAAGATCCCAAACCAACTCAAGGCATAAAAATGGGAAAATTCTCAACCAAACAAAGAGACTCTCAACCATGCCCATGAGACTTTCAACCTCTAATTGAGAAATATAAAATTAGTTGTGAGGTGGATTCTCACATGAAACCAATTTCCCAATTTACAAAATAATGAATAATGCGTGAGTCATTTTCTCACTCACAAGTATTAATCATTTTACAATTTCAAATGAATAAATGTATGAGTTTTCCCAAGCTCATTTTAAGCACTAATCATAAAAATACATGAGCCTCTCATCCCACTTAGAGCGCTAATCATTAAACCAATGAATAATGCATGAGATTATACCCACTCAAGCATTAATTCACTTATCCCAAACTTTGACACCTATCATCAATTTCTTCATGGTATGCAAAGTGAATTTTCATGTGTGGAGATCCTCCTGGATCAAGTTTCCTCCAAGAACTTATCATTCCTTCCATGTCATATCCCCTTCACAATAAACTATTTCTTATTTGCAATGACAAGTATCCCATTAGAAAAAATATTTATCAAACCATGCACTATCAAGGAAAGGTTAGGCCTCCATGAGCAAGGAATACTAGAACCCGTCCATATTAAATAAAATATGAAAACATAGCAAATAAGCATCATGTGTAATCTCCCCATCCTCTTACACTCTACACTTGGGAGTAAACTTTGTTCATGCTACCTACCACATTCTATCTACATCTTTCATTATCCTGCATCCCCTATCCATCATCCTATCTAAGTCCATCCTCCCTTTTCTACCTTTGATCTTGACAAGGCTAAGGATCTTCATAATCACCATGTATCCTATCTCCCTCACCTTATCTTATGCATATCCATCATACTATTTCCTTTCATCCTATCCAAATAAATCCAACCTTCCCATATTTTAACTTCATAAGGAGACTCCATGCTATCCTTCCATCCATATCCTCCATTATAATCCATATCATACCCCTCATCCTATCCACTTCATCCTCTCTTTTCACCCTTGGTCTCGATAGAGAGCTAGGGGGAAAATATCCATGCATTCTTTGGACAATAAAAATTCTATGCACTATGCTTCCATATCATGCATATTTTTCCACCATATTCCATCCTTAATTGCACTACTTCTAGTGTGGTGAATCTTACTCTTTTGAAACATAGTTCTTGGATCTCCATCCTCTTATCCATCTGCTTAATTATTTTGTCTCCTATCCAAAAAATCCATCTATCCTTCCATCCTTTTCCCAAGGCTTGGTTTTCCCTTTTCATTGGTTCCCATCCATTCCTCTATCCTAATAATCATATCCTCCATCCAATCCTATCTTATCCAATTAATTTATCCTCCCTCTTATCCATCCCCATCCAATCCATCCAATGCAATCAAATCTTGATAGCTAGCCCATCATCCATAAGCAATTTATGATCTTAATCCAAATCAGCTGAAATCCATTGATCCATTTTAATCCAATTATCATCATAGGGATGTATCCTTCCTAATCCACTTGTTGTTATTAACAACAACACAATCCTTAGGTTACACATTGTTCTTATTGTTTACTTTTCTATCCTCATCATCAATCAATCAGTTTTCAACTTGACTTGGAGCATAGTCCTTTTTTGCTTTTTCTATGTTATGTTATCATTGTTTACATGGTTCATAATAATATTTGCATGATACTGCCACAATGGCATCATGGTTTTCCATATCATTTTGTTATAAGTAATATATTTTCATTTAACCTTTTTGATCACGTACTTGGCACATTGTCATTTTAGTTCATTATACCTTGATGCATAATGTCAAGTACAATGTCAAATCTAGGTTTCTTGTACCATTGCAACATGATGATAATCCATCCTCCCTCTCCATCTTTATCTTCTCCCATCTATCCTTATCTAGTTCCTCCTTTTATCCTTCATCCTCTAGTCCTCTCATCCATTTCGAGAGCGCACTCATGTTATTTGAACCCATGTGTCCTCTCGAGGGGGCATACCTAACTGTCATCCTTCTAGTGATTGGGGTATCATGCCACTGGTCCTTATTCCTTTCCTACCCACTATGTTTTATTATTTTTTTAAATGATGTTACTTCTCTTAGTTGCAACATCATCTCAAAGAGGGAGAAAATGTAGACACCTAAAATTTGACCTTGCCCAGCCACACCTCAATTTAGCATATCTTAAGCCATTAATTAAATAGATAATATTTATTTAATTTATTCCATTACCTTTATCCCACCTTCTCCTAGCCAATTAATTCAATATTTAATATTCATTATTTTTTAATTAATTTATCCATTACCTTTATCCCCAAATCATCCAACTAAATAAATTTATTTATTTATTTAGGCTAAATAATCCTCACCAATTTTTCCTCCAATATTTAATTCCACTTTATCTCTTAATCCTTGTTTTCATTTAATCCTATCCCTCTAAATTTTACACATGGATCACAATCTAAATTTTTTATCATGTGACAAGTGTCTTTTTTACATGTCTAGCTAACTCCTTGCCTAGATTAATTGAATCTAGACACTTCCCAAAATTCAAACTAACTTTCCATCTCATCTACTCATCTCATCTAAACCTCTTAATCCTATTCATTCACATAAGCATGTTTTCCTAATGCACATCCTAAACCTATCCCTTATCCCTTGTGTGACACTTGCCACATGACTACAACTTTTGATCCAAAACCTAATCCGCATTCAATCCTAGCCATCCATTAACCAATCCATCTTGGCCCTTGATTTCTCTCATGGAAAGTTTATAAATAAGAGGCCTTCCATCCCATTTGCATAAATCTTCTCTCATACTATTGTTATGTTCAAATTTCTATTGAATCATCTTGATCATACCATCATGCTATTTGAATCATGAGCAACCACATCCAAGCTATCAATCTATCAACATACTACACTTGATATTAATGAGGTTTGCATGTATTTGGTTTCAATAGGCTAGGTTTGATGCATATTTCACATATCATTTGCATGTATAAAAATACTTAACCCCTAGTAATAAAAGTGACATCACAAGTCAAATCAAGAATAATACACTTTCATAATATATGTATGCCTCTCCATTTCCAATGTATTTTGTGGCCCCTTTCTGAGATGTACAATGGTAAAAGATACCCCATGACTTTTAAGATAATTTATTGCAATTTTTTTTAGTATGTGAAACATAGAAAAATAGGTTCACCAATTTGAAATGGGAAAAATGGGGGTATAGTGGACCTATTTTCCTTTATTTCATTAGGAAATGAGATCCCCACAAAGAATTGACCTACAAACCTTAGGTGAGTCAACTCAATGAGGGAATCTATTAGTTTCCTTATGATTGAGGGTGGGGGTATCAATCTAAACAACACTTTTGGGAGAAGAACTAAAAATAGTAAATCAACTCAATTATGCCCATTCAAACTTGATTCATCAATTTAAAGCATAATATAGAAAAAAACCACAAAGTTTTGATAGATCTAGAAATGGCAGCGTGATGTGTACCTATCACGAAAATGCAGTTTTCGAAGGTTGCCTAGGACTCATTCACCCATGGGTGAATGGGTCTCTATCTAGAGGTTTAAAATCTTATTTTACAGTTCTCGGGCCTTGTGTTTTCACTCTTGATTCCCCTAGATCCCATTGTCAGAAAGCCAAAAATAAAATTGGGATATGAGTTTTCGTGGCTTGACAACAAAGGTGACAACAAATGCAACTTTTCAAAATTGCTCTTTTGAGATCTTCAACTTTTCTTCAACATATGAACCTACACATTCACAAAGAGGAGAAAAATATTTGTTTTTGGTGGATAGGGGTTTTCCTTGGTCAAACCCCATTTTGGTAATTAAACCTTGAATTGAAATAATGAAACATGAAAGGAATGATGAATGAATAATGCTATGTTGCAACTCAACAAACCCTTGAATAAACTTTTGGAGGACTGAAATGTTGATCTTGATCTTGCATGAAATTTCTTCAATGGATGTGGATCTTGATGCTTGAATCTTGACTTGAATGTAGACTTGGATCTTGAAACCTACATTACAATATTAGCTCCAAAAACATGCATTATTGCACAAGAATTTGAATTGATGCTTGAGATCTTGATTTTTGTTGTAGATGACTGATAAATCTACCCTCGAATGCTCTTGATCATAATATTTTCTCTTGTGAACTTGAATTGATGCTCTCACGAATTTTCTAGGATTTGAATTGATAGAAAGACCTTGTATTTATAGGTATTTATCCTTAATTTCTAAAAAATTGAACATTACAATATGGCATTGAAATTTGAATTCAAGGACAGTAAAATACCGCCAAAAACATATTTTAAATTTGGTCCCAAATTCCTAGGGAGGACCCATTTTCCGATGGGTGAATGGGTCCTAGGTGCCTATTCTTGGAACACACATTGCTCAAGGTAATTAATTGTGTTGGAATTAATTGTTTTTAGGCTTCCCCTTTAGAAAATGTAATTTATTAGTATTGTAAACATAAAATAGGGCTTATTAAGGAATAAATAAGTCCAATTTAATTGAGGGACCCAAAAATAGTGTGAAAATATAAAGGAGTACATTTTTCTACACTACATTTAGCCCCCACTTTAGTGAGAGGATGATCTTGCATCCAACTCACACTAAAGTAGACAAACATGTGTCAAGAGGGGTCCAAATGCACAAATGTCGATGAGATAGGATGGAAAGGATCAAGGAGGTTGCACAAGCCACCAAGATCTAAGATCCCATGGAAAACCAACATAAGCACAAAGGGACACACATAAGATGTATGATATGACACAACAAGACAAGATACACAAACATACAATGTTAAAGTTAATGCGAAGAGGAAAGAAAGATGGAATAGAAAGTTGTATTATGCCACATCCATCAAATGAACTCACAAGGATGTAAAATTACTTATGAAATACATGGCTCCACAAGAAAGCAAGTTGTGTTATGCTCAATGGCCATGAAAAATCCACTCACACAAGCTAGTGTAGTTTGATATACACTAGGTGAGCCCCCAAGAAATTGAGACACACACACACACACATAGTCGATATGCACCCACAAACAAATAGATGGCTAATGGGAAATTCATGCCAGGTCTACAAGCTCCCATATGTACAACAATACCAAAATTTATACCTCTTGATAGCTTTTATAAGGTGCCACACAACATGAACTTTGGGCTTCATAAGGCTAGCAAGCTTCGTTATGCTAGACACTCATTAAAAAAATTCAAATAAGGTATGTTCAAAGGGGTTTTGCTTAAGGCATGTAAGGTCTCTACTTAGGGAACATCATGCTTGACATCACCACCAAGAGAGGACAAAAATATTCACACCTTAGGGAATCCCAACCATAGCATTACCGCTAAGAGGAATATCATATGCCAAGAAAGGTCACACTCTTGAAGGATATCAAGCATAGTATCACCACAAAGAA
>VDFB02091874.1:0-20907 GCA_007258455.2 Sequoia sempervirens | reverse complement strand
TGTCCAATCTATTCAAGTAAAATTAATGGATAAACAAGAATACCACTCTCAATCTTAGGATTTAATTAAATAGCTATCTTTTAATTTCTTTCCTTTTACAAGCTCCAAAATAAACCTACATGTACAAACCTTTTTATCAATGCCACTTTAAAATTACATTCTTTATTATATAACACTAGTGGCCCCATAACTAGGGCACTCATAACATACTTAAATATTATAGTCATGTACATAGGAACTAGGTGTCCCAAAATTTAAGGATCTGAAAGAGTTTAGTTGAAACTTAACCCTAGGTGACTTGCTCTAATTGGAAAACTAATTGAAAATTAATTGAAAGCCAACTGAGAACTACAAGATGAGTGGGAAATCCCACACCATCTCAATATTTATCAACATCTATGTTGATTTATTACATTTATTTAAAAGAATAAAGAATGTGCAAAGTAATTTAACTAGTACCTAAAATACTTCGAGTCTATAAAGTTATTTGAAAAGATATTAATAAATTCATTTATATCATTCATACTAGCCCGCCCCTTTTGATACTTAAACTTAATCCTCTAAGAAAATGTAGATTCTTCTAAGTTCCCTTGTAGTTCATCAAAATCAACCACCTCAAGATTCTTGGAATTTTTGAATATCTTTTTTTATTTTATCATTCTTGAACTATATAATTCTTGGATACTGACTCATGCAATGAATCTGAAAATTATTTGATCATCTTAGTAGTTGAGGTTACCATTTATGTTGTCTCCTAGAATGTGCAAGAGAGGTCTTCAATGATTTTCAATATTTTTCATCACTTGTTCTACTAACCTTCTGTTTTTATTCAACTCTCATTTATAGTTCTTAAGTGACTATCTGTTTCTATTCAACTCTCATTTATAATATGAATTTTTAATGCTATGATTTTTTAATGTTATAAATTGAATGGTCTTCAAATGAAATATATTTTGAATTTGTGCATGTTCAATGTGATTTTTAAATAACTTTGAAATTGTGTGCATTATTTAATTAGTTTGTTGATGTATATTTTTTAATTGTTTAACATGCAGTTGCCATATCATTTCTCGTCCATGGATCCACTTTTCACTTTAGAGGATTTCATGCCTAATCCAAAAATTCCTATAGATCCTGGTGCACATCCCACCCCACCACATGAGGATATGCCTCACTCACCTCCGCATTCTCCACCACTTGACCCCCCACCCCCTCCTCCATTTGACCAAAATCAACTAAGAGAGAATATTCAAGCCAACTTAGTTGTCATTCAAGGAAACATAGATCTCATAAAAAATGAGACTAGAATCCCTCCACATCTCGCACGGTTTGCATCTACGATGCAAACTATTGTCGATTATGTTCGATCTATCGATGCAGACCTAGATAGGTTCCATCAATGGAGAGAAGAGAGGAGACAATTCTATGCAGATGGGCTGTCATATAAAGAAATCAATGACCTAAAAATCACTAAACAAGCTATGTGCCAATATTTTGTGAACCCCCAAACAACCGAACCAATACCACCCACAAAAAAAAGAATTTCAATTTTATGGTGTAGGCACCCGCAGATAGCTGCAAATTTTTGGGAGAGATGGTGGATGGTGTTTGATACTCCACCACATGGCAACAGTGAGGTGCCCTTATATTTTTTAAGAAAGTTATGGGTTGAGTTTGAGTTGGGTAAAAAACCCAACTATTTTGATATGAGGTCATTTCGGGGAGCTGGGCGTGGCATGCCCCAACAAAGACTAGGAGCACATGTCGATCCTCAACGACGTGCTCTAGTTTCTCCTCTTGTTCCTCCTCCTCCTGGTATTCCCGCTGCATTTCAGCAGCAAACCATGTTATCTACACTAGGAGCATTGAGTTCACTTTCAGGACATCTCACTCAGCAAACTACACACGTGGCCACTGAAGTGGCCAATATAGAGCATGGAGGCTCGAGCTATAGGGATACTTAGACATCCACTTCCGGTGAGGCACATGCATCTGGGGCGGGATCATACCTAAATTTACTATATTCTGAGGATCGTCCCACATAGGTATGTTCATCTTTTGAACTTAAATTTAATTCAAGTTTGAAATGTAAAAAAATCATATAAATAATAACATCAAACTATATATATAATATAATATTAATTCAATAATTTTGTGTTTGGTGTATAGACGCATGATGACATGATGCCTGAAACTCAATATCATCATCATGTGTATATGTCGAGTGATGTAGATTTGGGCTCACCTTTTCGACAGGTACTTGAACCAAAATATATTAAATAATTTGTGTGGATATATATATATAAAATTTAATTTGAATTTGTACACATGTGTGAATTGATATATTATATCTAGATGCAGGGAAGTCATACTATTCCTAGTATTGACGAGCCACAAGTTACAGTGGTGAGCGCTCCTGAGACATCATCAGCTCAGGTGCGTGCTTTCAAAAGTTTGTTAAGTTTAAATTAAATACACATCATAGATATAATTTAATTTTTACATTTACATACACGTGTGAATGATCTATATGAACTGTTGTACATCTATATGTAGGGATTTGATGAGATAACCATGGCGGGCCGCGCACCTGAGACATCATTGACATCTATTCATGGGCAATCTCAGGTGCGTGATCATGAGGTCATATCATTCGAGGTTGTAAACTTTACTTTAAATCTCCTATACAATTTTTACGAACATTATATATATATTCAAGGTTTTCACATATTGTGTGCTTTATATGAATATGCAGGATATAGTGGATCAGGCATTTGCATCTTCTCAACAGACAGTTATGTTACCTGTTGAAGAAAATGTGCCAGTTGATTCACATGACCATATGGTAATTTATGCATACTAGAAATCATTTTTAATATATTTAGTCGATATTTAATTAGTTTTTTTTACCTAAAAGTTTATATTTTCAATTTTAAATATGTTTAATTATATCAAAATTTCTAAATAAATTTAAATCTAATTTCGAGTTTCTTGAACTCTTTTATAGCATGATGCAGGTACATCTAGTCAACGTGGAACAAAGAGGAGACTTGATTTGACCGATCAGCCTGAGAGTTAGATAGTTTTATATTTTATGGACTACAAATCTCTAGTTTTATTTCAATATATGTGTTGGACTTGACATATAAATTTTATGGACTATCTAGATCTCTAGTTTTGTTTTGAACATGTTATTATCATATATGTGTGTTTATTTATATCAGTTGACTTTAATATGATGATTATATATGCAGTCAATTATGAGATCATGTTATGTTCATTTTCATAATTATATGCATTTATATACATATATATATATATATATATATTTATATTTTATCAAAGTTTCAAGTAATATATGCACTATATAATAATTCTTATCTAGAATCAAATTTCATATATATATATATAACTTATCACATGGTTAGGTGACAAATTAAAACATTCCTTAAATAGTTTCTTAAATCATATTCATAATAAATTAAGGGCAAGTAATTCTAACTATTTTCCAATTACATAGCAAATATTTTAATCAATAAACAAAAAACCATCTCCTTGTATGTATATTTAATGTATAATCTATACAATTGAATAATTATATAAAATGTGGTAAATAGAAGACACATGAAATATGTATAATCTATAAAATTTGAATAAGATATTTAAAAAGTGACATCGAACAAACATATATAATGTACAACAAGAAGTTTAATGTAAAACTATATAACATGATGAAACATATATGTGCATGTAGATACAATTAAAGCTTATCAACTTTTAGGTGAATACCAAAAATTGATATTTACATAGTCTCCAGATAAAATAGTTTTTCAGTTCAACAATCACATTGTAGACCGACCTGATGAGAACTTGCAAAAATAATTAATGTAAGTAACTACAATTTTTACGAGTCATTTAAGTAAAAAATTGATGCAAGAAAAGAACGGCATATAGTAAATTCCATACAAATTCAAATGATGTTAGCCATAGTATGGATTAAGGGAACCTAAGAGGATATATAGCTTAAGGGGGGGCCTTAAGAGAATTCCTTAAGGGGAGTTAAGAGGATGCATCTCATGAACCCTAGGATATGGCTTAATGGGTCCTAAGAGGATTAAGGAGATGTAAGAGGATATGACTTAAGGGTCCTTTAAGAGGATGAATTAAGGGGATGCAAGAGGGTGGATTAAGGGGAGTTGAGAGAATGAGTTGAAGAAATGCAAGATGGTGGATTAAGGGGAGTTGATAGAATGAGTTGAAGTGATGTAAGAGGTTGGATTAAGGGGATGAAAGAGGGTGGATTAAGGGGAGCTGATAGAATGAGTTGAAGGGATGTAAGAGGGTGGATTAAGGGGAGTTGATAAAATGAGTTAAAGTGATGCAAGAGGGTGGATTAAGGAGCTGAGAGAATGATTGAATGGATGCAGAGGGTGGATTAAGGGGAGTTGATAAATGAGTTGAAGCATGTAAGAGGGTGGATTAAGGGGATGCAAGAGGGTAGATTAATCCGAGTTGATAAAAATGAGTTAAAGTGATGTAAGAGGGTGATTAAGGGATGCAAGAGGGTGGGGAGATGATAGAATGAGTTAAACTCCTAAACCCTAAACCCTAAACTCAAAATGAGTTAAAGTGGGGATGTAAGAGGGTGGATTAAGGGGGAGTTGATAAAATGAGTTGAAGTGATGTAAGAGGGTGGATTAAGGGGATGCAAGAGGGTGGATTAAGGGGAGTTGATAAAATGAGTTAAAGTGATGTAAGAGAGTGGATTAAGGGGATGCAAGAGGGTAGATTAAGGGGAGACGATAGAATGAGTTGAAGGGATGTAAGATGGTGGATTTAAGGGAGTTGATAAAATGAGTTAAAGTGATGCAAGAGGGTGGATTAAGGGAGCTGAGAGAATGAGTTAAAGGATGCAAGAGGGTGGATTAAGGGGAGTTGATAGAATGAGTTAAAGTGATGCAAGAGGGTGGATTAAGGGGATGCAAGAGGGTGGATTAAGGAGTTGATAGAATGAGTTAAACCCTAAACCCTAAACCCAAACCCTAAAATGAGTTAAAGTGATGTAAGAGGGTGGGATTAAGGGAGTTGATAGAATGAGTTAAACCCTAAACCCCAAATCCTAAACCCCAAAATGAGTTAAAGTGATGTAAGAGGGTGATTATGGGATGCAAGAGGGTGGATTAAGGGGAGTTGATAGAATGAGTTAGAACCCTAAACCCCAAAACCCAAACCCTAAAAATGAGTTAAAGTGATGTAAGAGGGTGGATTAAGGGGAGTTGATAATGAGTTCAGTATCCCCAAACCCCAAATCCTAAAACCCCAAAATGAGTTGAAGAGATGTAAGAGGTTGGATTAAGGGGATGCAAGAGGGTGGATTAAGGGGAGCTGATAAAATGAGTTGAAGGGATGTAAGAGGGTGGATTAAGGGGAGTTGATAAAATGAGTTAAAGTGATGCAAGAGGGTGGATTAAGGGGAGTTGAGAGAATGAGTTGAATGGATGTAAGAGGGTGGATTAAGGGGAGTTGATAGAATGAGTTGAAGGGATGTAAGAGGGTGGATTAAGGGGAGTTGAGAGAATGAATTTAAACCCCACGGGGTGTTGAAAGAGTGACTTAAGGGGATGCAAGTGGATGGATTAAGGGTAGATATATGAGGATATTGATTGAGGGGTCCTAAGAGGATGGATTAATGGTAGTTGATAGAATGACTTAAGGGGCTGCAAAAGGATGGATTAATGGTACATAAGAGGATGACTTAAGGGGTTTTAAGAGAATGGCTTAAGGGGATATGAAATCAATTATAAAGTATCAATTAAATGTATCTAGAACTATATATAGTTACCTGTCTCTAGATTGAAATTCCATTGTAATATATGTGCATCTCCTCTCTTTTTTGTAAAGCATCTAATTTTGGGAGACCTAAAACAAAAAATGATATAAAACTTTAATTAGAAAATGATTAAAGACAAATATATATATATATATATCAATTAAATATATATATGACTAGATATGCTTACCAATATTTATTTACTCTATTGTACCATCTGCATCCTCTCTTTTTTTTAATGCATCTATGATTGTCTCGTGATCATCCATTGAAATTGTCCATAAAACTTTATTAGCAGGCCTCCCTTGATATCTAACTAGTTTTATATTGGTTGCCAAAATCAAATGTGAATAATGCATAATCTTCTTGTGTCTTTCATAATCTTCAAATGCAGGCAAGCCATTCTTTCTCATCAAATATTTTTGAAGCCAGGTGCCAACAACAACCACTGAACCAGTTGGATACTCAAAGTTGTCATCATCCACTCTAGTATGTACCAACTTATGTTTTCTCTCAACACATCTAGCCAACCAGTACTCTATTTGCTCTTCATTCCCTTGAGGTGCAACAACAACATACACATGTCCTGCAAAAATAAATACAAAATTCAATAAAAAGTGACTTATATTTAACTCATATAAACATGCATACATAAAAAATTCAACTCAATAAATAATGTACCTTCTTGTACAAGATCTGAAACACGATCATAATCATCTGATGCGAACACTTGATTATCTTCAATTGTCATTTCATGTTGAACATGTGTCAATGTAGGCGTTAAAGCTCTTTGTTGCCATTGTTTGACCCATTCCATATTTTCACATGCCTGCCAATCACCTACAATATAAAATTGACAATAGCATGCCAACTCCCTTGTCCATATTGTCCATGTGTTTGCATTCGAACTATTAAATGAATGCCATTTTGCACTTCCATTAATTGTTTCACAATCCTGTCGAGAAAAAATATCATTTTCTTCAACTAACCAAAAGAAGTGTCGAATTATTGATTTCTCACTTGTTCTTGTAGATAATTTGGTATTGCACCAATCTACAATTGCACGTGCATTTCTAAATTTTGCAGCATCCTCAAATTTTAGTTGCTCTCTAGCAAGAGCTCTTTTCACACATGAACCTGCTCCATCGTGTTCTCCCTTACCATGACCAGCTTCAAAAAAACTCCATATGTGTTGGATATTATTTTCCTTAAGAACTCTACATAGCCAATAAAACATTCTAGCATTTTTGAATTGACCCGTGCAATTATCTGACCATATGAGATGTTCTAGCATTTGAATTCCTCTCCCTTTTAAATTTTTATAAAATATATCAAAACAATATTGTACAAACTTAGATGAATGTAATCAATTATCACTTACATTAAAATGGTACTCTCTCAAAGAATTTCTATTATCTTATGTACTATCTTCAGCATGTCTATAAACAATGTGAACAAATATAGCTACTTGCACTGAATTATAATATTGTGATTGAATTTCTTCTTGTGGAGCAAGAGTATAATTTTCAGCAAAATCAACAACTGATAATATAGTTCCAATTGGAAATGTGTTTTTACATAAACGAAATTGATTATCAAGCCAATGAGCATTCTGAGAGTGTTGAACATATTTAGGTACAAACTTATCTTTAAATTCAG
Source organism: Sequoia sempervirens (assembly GCA_007258455.2). Taxonomy (NCBI): domain Eukaryota; kingdom Viridiplantae; phylum Streptophyta; class Pinopsida; order Cupressales; family Cupressaceae; genus Sequoia; species Sequoia sempervirens. Next base: position 13,418 of record VDFB02091874.1, on the reverse strand, counting down.
TAATAAAAGCATGCACACTAACTTTTTCCACAATTAGCTCAACACATTTTCCAGTTTTTCCATCTTTTAAAGAATACTCAATATTTTTAAATTTTTTTACATCCACTAATTGTTGTCCAAATTCATCTAAACTACTTTCATGCATACATTCTCCTAATAATGAAAAGTTACCACATCTATCGCATTCTCCAGAAATGCATCCTTTTAAAAAAAATGAGTTTCCATTTAAAGAGGGATTACAAAACAAACCTACTATAAAATCTTTGATTCTTTCAGTATATTAATTACAAATGTCCTCAAGATAATTTGGTTAGCATGCAAAGTGCATCAGATATATCTAAATATATCATAATAATAATGAAATTGTACATGAGTCTACAACGTAACAAGAGATTTGTTGCCATTAATTCTAACATACCAAGGTTTATACTTTCGAATGATCTTGGACTTTACATAATATTCAATGGTAAGATTGAAGCATCTAATTTTTTTTATATAATTCAATTTGAGTCATATCTAAGAGATGCTTTCGATGAGGTTCACGAATTTTGGAACCCACCCTTAATTTTAAGACATCTCTAATGTTAAGTGATACTCTTGTATTATCATACCAAAAATTTTTGATTAAAGATTTAATTTCATTAGTTAATTTCATGTCTGATCTTGGGAGTCTACCACTAAAACTCCAACATTGATTAATAGGATCATTTTCAATACTTTCTCTTCTTTTAGCAGCTCTTATCAAAGTTCTAGGATTTAAGTTTATACATTTACTAATCTTACTTAACATTCTTTTATTTGAAGCTGTTTTATCAACTAGAGCAGTTGTTATTGCATGACGAGCCGCATTCTTATCTTTTGATTGACTTTTCTTACCAATAACATCAATAGCATTAGCAACACTAGATATGACTTGTTCTACTGAATCATCTTTCTTTTTTGGTTTTACAAAAACACCTAATTTTTTCATCACTTTTCTCATTTTAAACATTCTCATCAATTGCACCATGAGTTGACATTGGAATCCTAATTTCTTTCTATAAATTTTTTTTTTATATATTTTATTTCCATAATTTCTAATTTGTCTTGAAGAAACTTTACCACGAAGGTTATCTAGCACATTTGTTTCAATTGTAAAAAAAACATTTTCACCTTCATCCATAGATGGAGTTTCATTTTCATTGATACAAGGGGTTTCATTTTCATTTTCAAATGTAAAAGGGATTTCATTCTCATTTACATTCTCATAAGATATAATTTCATCATTTTCTTGTTTCTGCATTGTTTCAACCCTAATATTATTGATTTCATCAAGTGTGTATCTAGCTTCATCTAAACAAGCAATATCAATATTATAAAAACTTGGGTTTGAACACATACCTGGATAGATTGTTTGAATAGGTGCATTTTCCATATCATTGGGAAGTGGATTTGAAGACACACCCAAAGTTGTTTGCATATCATTCAAAGTTGAAGTTGAAGGCACAGTTGGGTTTGTCTCCATAATTGCATTTTCTTCCATATTCACCATCTCCACATTTGCACCATCTACATTCATTTCATCATTCATGGCTTCTTCTTCAACATTCTTGGAACTAGATGCTTCCAAATATTTCATTTGATGAATCCTTTCTCTCCTTTCCCTTTGTCTTTTTGCCTCCTTATCTTTATTTGCTTGAATTTCTTCGGGTGTCATTACCTTTCTACATCTTTTTTTTGTCTTTTCTTATCACCCATGGTTACCAAACCCTCTTTGATGACAAAAACAATAATTCAAGAAACCTATTTTAAAATTGCCACCTCCTTCAAATATTCAAATTAAACTATGTACTATGAAAATCATTTTTTCTATAAACTCTGAAGTACAAAATCATTATGAGTACATCCAAAAATTCACTTTTTCCAAATCTTCTTGTAAAAAGTTCTTGCACTTGATTCCACTTTAGAAAATTTAACTTGCACTTTTTCTTTTCCAACAATTTGAATAGAATATGCCCTACACAAGACAAATTTGCAATAAAAAATGCAGAAAATGACACTTTTAGACCATACTACAGAAAAGGAATGTTGCAAGAAAATCATGTTTTACCAGTATTTTTGAAATTAGGAAAAACAGATATTTTAGAAACAGTACGCGTTATAAAATGCGTACGCGTTATAAAATGCGTACACATTATTTTCAAAAAATGCGTACGTGTTACGGTTTCCCAACGGCTAAAACATAACGCATACGCATTTCTATAATGCATATGCATTATTTAAAAGTTGAACTCCCATACCAAATGCAGCCCTGGTTTTAGGCTTGGAAAAGGCTTGGCAATCCGAGCCTTAGCTTTTGACCTGCAACTAAAAAACTCAGGCAGATTGAAGAAGAATGTCCAACTTTCACAACATAGATGATGGAATTTTTTTTTTGAATAAGTCTATAAAATTAAAACCCATTAGAGAACACAATGTCTACTTTATAAATATATACTTTTTGTTAAAATTGGATTACATTTGCTATTTTTTAATTAATTTCTAAGCAAACTAGGCCTTAAACTTGAAATATCAGGTTTTTTTGGTTTTTTAATAACTTTGTATTAGTTGAGTTTCTTGTAAAAAAATTTTATATGGGACCAAACTTTAGACAATTCTCTACACAATGAAAAAAAAAGAGTGAAAAAATGTTTTGTTTAGGTCCAATTATGTTGTCCGTATTAATGCTGATTTGAAAAACATCAATTAAGGCCAATAAAAAAATTAAAAAAAATATATTCAACCAAAAATTACAAAAAAAAATCCAGCCCAAACTTCATATTGTCAACTCTCTTTTGCTAAAAGGAATTAGCAAAATAATTTTATTTGGGTCAAAAAGTGTTGCCCGTACACCTGCTTGGTATGGTAAAAAAATAGTGACTTTTAAAAAGTGATTTTTATAGATCCTTATCAAAATTTAATTTCTATAAACTGGGTATTTTAATAATTTAGATATTTGGAAACTAGATTCAAAATTATAAATTTCATAGTACTGACTGTTTTTAAGATTCATTGTGGAAGTGCCTCAAATTTTTCAGTCCAAGTGTGACAAATTCTGAAAAACAGCAAAAACATTTCCACTTTTTGAGCTTTTTGTGTACCCAACTTCTTGCATCAGCCCAACTGATTCACCCCCCTTCTTAGTTTTCCTATGTTTCTAACAATTGGTATTAGATATATGGTTCCTTTGAAGAAGCTTAACTGCTTGAGGTAGATCTAGATGGTGCATAGGAAGTACATGTCAAAGCTGCTATGCTTGATGGGACAAATTATTCTTAAATTTGGAAAGCCAAGATGGAATCCTTTCTTGTCTCTCTAATGTTTGGAGTCTAGAAGTCAGTTGAAATTGGATATACTATATTTGATAATGGTTTGACAAGTGATGATGAGGTCAAGGATTATGAGAACAATGATAAAGCAATAAATTCTATCTTGAGTGGTATTTCTGATTCTTAACTTGGAAAGGTGATATGTCTCAAAATTGCTAAAGAGATCTAAACAAAGTTGTAGATAATTTATGAAGGTAATGATAAGGTCAAGCTAGCAAAGATTCAAAATCTCAAAGCCAAATTCAAAAACCTAAGGATGTTAGAAGATGAAGACATTACAACCTACATCCTCAGAGTGGATGAAGTTTTTAATACCATCAATGGCCTTGGTGGTAGGATGGAAGAAAGTGAAGTTGTAAAAAAGGTATTGAGAACTCAGAATTTGGATCAATATTCTAGAGATCAAATTTTTGGTTCTTTAATTTCTTTTGAACTGAGAGATTTTGGTCAAGATGCTACAAAGAAACTACCTTTAAAGTTAGCAAGGTAGAGAAGGATGATGTATCTGATCCTGATGATCTTGATGAGGTGGAAGCAAATTTTGTAAGAAGATTGAAACAGGGCACAAATAAATACAAAGGTAAGTTACCCTTTAAGTGTTTCAATTGTGGAAAGATAGGTCATTATGCTTCTAAATGTCCAATCAAAGAATTGCAAATGACAAACATAAGGATCATAAAGGTAAATCTTTCAAGAAGAGTTATTATGTTGAAAAAACAATAGTGTATTTGATGATGAGGAATTAGACTATCCTAATGAGGATAGTTATGAATGCTTGTTCATGGCTCTAAATATGGGAACTAATTCTACCACTCCTGAAAGATGTGTGATGGAAATTACTTAGAAAATTTGTCACAATATTGAAGGAACTATGTTGACTGCTCTTCATGCAAGAGAGGAAAGAAACTACTAGATAATTGATAATGGATGCTCAAATCATATGAAAAGTGACAAAAATAAGTATGTTATTTAATTTAGAAGTATGATGGTGCTCTTGTTAAGTTTGGTGATGATACATTTGCTAAGATATGTGGAAAAGGTTTAACTAGTTTTGATGGAAAGCATAAAATAGATGATGTTATTTATGTTAAGGGTCTCTAACATAATCTTCTTAGTATAGGACAAATGTGTAGTAGAAGATATAATTTGGTGCTTTAGGATGGTGGTTGTGAAATTAGAAAAGGAAGCTCCAAAAATTTGGTTGCTCCAAGAAAAAGGACAAAGGGAAATGTTTATTAGCTCAAAGGTGGTGGTGTTAAGTTCTTTGTCTCAAACCAATGAAAGTTGGCTACGACACATAAGAATGGGTCACATTAACTTTGATAGCCTAGTGAAGATTAGTTCTACTAATGCTATGAGAGATCTTCCAAGGATTACAAAACCTATTAATGCAATCTCCAAAGAGTGTTCTAAGTTTGGAAAGTAAACAAAGAAGAGGTTCAAAACTAAAGAATATTATACTGCAAATAAGAAGCTATTTATTTCAACAAGAATATTTTAACAAGGGACAACTTTTCGTTAATAACCAAAATAAGAATCTCACAAGGTGACAGGTATTTCATGTTATTAATATATGATTATCTAGAATGACTTGAGTGACATTTCTCAAAGAAAAATTAGAAGCTATAGATAAGTTTAAATCCTTTAAATCTATGGTTGAGAATAAAATGGATTTGAAAATCAAGTGCTTGAGGTCTAACAGAGGTGGTGAGTTCACCTATAATGAGTTTAACAATTTGTGAAGATCATGGAATAAAGAGATAATTATTAGCTCTTGGGACTCCTCAGTAGAATGGAGTTGTGGAGAGAAAGAACATGATAGTTCAAGAAGTAGCAAGAACCATGATGAAGGACACAAACCTACTAGATGTCTATTGGAGAGAAGCAATTCATACTATAGAATACATACTTAATAGAGGACAAGTAGGAGTGAATAGTTAAAAGACTCCTTATGAGTTATGGTATGGAAAACCTCCTACTGTGAAATATTTTAGAGTGCTTGGAAGAAAATGCCATATCAAAAGAGATGAATAAAACTTCAGAAAGTTTGATGCAAAATTTGATGAAGGAATCTTCCTTGGATACTCTACAAAAAGCAAGGCATATAGATTCTATAAAAAAGGTTGAAGAAGATTGTTGAAAGTGCAAATGTCAAAGTAGATGAAGAACCACATCAAATTTCTATGTTGACATAAGGATATGAATCTAATGAACCCCCTTGCAATGAAGAAGAAACTCTTTGATACCCTTTGATACTCTTATGTGTTGATTTGATACTGGTTTGTGATGGTGATTAGTTCACCAACTTGGTTGTGTGTGGATTCATAGTTTGGTTGGTTTTCTGCATTTGACATTATTGTGATGATTTATGATACATTATATGGTGGTTAGATTATTTGGTTATGCTATGGTTTTCTACAATATTATATATGTCAATGTTGTGATTCTATGATGCTATGTTTTCTGATGTGGTTGTTAGTGAGTCTTGGTGAAAGGATGGAGTAGCATCACTAGCTTGTGAGTGCCCTACTACCCCGCAATTTCCTTTCATGGTGTGTCTGCAATGGAGATTTACATGTTACTTGACGTTTGTTTGTATGCTGGATTTGTAGGAATAAAGTCTCAATTCCACCTGTTTCGGCAGGATAGGGCGAGCATTAAATTAACCTAATGAGTACGATGTTGAAAAAGGGGGGTTGATAAAGAAGTGTCCCCGTCCCAAGTCCATCATCCCATTGTGAGTCTTGTTGTGTCATGGTTTTGGCTTCGTCCTTGTCTCTGTATTGTGGTTGTTTATTTATTTTATTATGGTTAGTTGTCATTTAATTTATCTTTATTTTATATGGGATAAATTAATGATATTTTGTGGATATGATTAATTGAGTGTAATTGTAATTTGGAATTTAAATATTGTAAATTAAAATTTATTTAATTAATTAAAAGGTGTAAGTAATTAATTTAAATAAATAATGTGGGTGATAATTATATATTATCCTTTTCAAGATATTAAAATTAGAAAATTAGAAGAGAATATCTTGTGAGAATAATATCATGTAGAAAATAATGATTTTTAAACAAAATTTGTAGAGATAAATTATTGCTTTAAAAAGCAAGAAAAGGAGGCGATGAATGGAAGGTTTTGAGGAAAAGATGAAAGAGATTTATTTATTATTATTTATTTTTATTGTGAGGGTTTAGAACATTGTTATGTTGGAAAACTTAATTTAATTCTTATGTTCTTTAAAAAATTGTGCATTTTACGCACATTTCCTTTGGGGTTTGTCTGTGAGGCATTACAAAGGATATGAATCACCAACCCCTTGCAATGAAGAAAAAAAAGAAAAGGAGATGAAAGTGGAAGAGGAAGAAGCTCTGGAAAAGATCCTAAGACTCCTAAGTATGTGCAAATGAATCATTCTAAAGATTATTTCATTGGAGATAAGATAAAGTGTGTATTGAAAAGGAGAAAAGATGTTATGATAAAAGAACATGTATTTTTTTTTTTACTTTTAGAAGTAGAACCTAAATTGGTAACTGAAGCATGCAAGGATGAGAGCTGGATTGAAGCTATAGAAGAAGAGTTGAGAATGATTCAGATGAATTAAACTTGGGAATTGGTCCCAAGACTGGCAAGAAAGAACGTGATAGGAACTAAATGGGTTTTTAGGAACAAATTAAATGAGGATGGAATGGTTGTTAGAAATAGGGATAGACTTATTTGTAAGGGCTAATCACAAGTGGAAGGAATAGATTTTGGAGAGACTTTTTCTTTGATGGCAAGAATGGAAGCCATTAGAATGTTTTTGACTTTTCCAACACATAAAGACTTCAAAGTGTATCAGATGGATGTCAAGTCTACCTTCTTGAATGGCAAGTTAGAATCTAAGAGGTTTACATTGAACAACCAAAAGATTTTTCATTATTAAAAGATGCATATATTTTCACAAATCCTACTCATGTAAATAATATTTTTTTAAAAGAATTAAAATATACATGCCTATAGATCTATAAGATTAGATTTCAACAAATATTAATTTCTCAATATGTTGACTAGTGTTTATATACTTTCATGTTCTTATTTTACTAAAATTAGGTCATTGACACCAAAAAATATAGTTTAATGTCTTATTAAGAAAAATATTAAAGTTTATTAGATTTTTATTAAAGAAAAAACATACTAGAAGAGAAATTTTATCTCAAAATGAGACCTTTTTGCTATTTTTAATAAATAGCTAAAACACACAAGTTGTCTCTTGTTGAAATAGTTGTGTTTTCAATACATGTAATTTTCAAGATTTATTTTCTAAAATATATCTATTAAAACAAGGGAAAATAATATTTCATGCACTAAAATATCAAGTCATTAATATAAAAAAAAGAAATATATATATATATATATATATATACTTTTTAAAAATTTGCATCATATTCAACCTAATATTTTTACATTTATCAAGAACTAAATTATAGTGATTTGTATCTCTCTCAAGATTGTAATTGTAAGACATATGCTCTGAGTTACATGAAAAATAATTATTACTTCCTACTTCTGGCTCTTCTTATCAAGCTTCTTGTTCATTCTTCCTATTCTATGATTGCTAATAGTTTTTGGAGTCACTCTTGGTTGTTTGTAATCTACTATTCCTCTACTCCCCTGTCAACCACTATGGGTGGGGAACTAATTCAAGAAGATTTTGATAATTATGAATCTCTGAGGAATTATCTAGAGATTTGGCCTATCCTCCGAAAGGGGAAGTTCAACTTGTACATTGAGGCCTTGAAAGACCATGGCTCTAACCATTCCACATAGTTTACAAATTATTTGAAGGGAGGCCTTTGTTTCTTTGTCAATGTGGTGATAATTTATATAGCTACTAGCCTCCCTCTTAAGGGCACAAAAATTCCCAAAAAACATAAATAGAATTATCAAAATGATATGGAATTTTTTTAAAGAAAGGTGAGAAATCCAATAGGTTACAAAATGCTTATAATAAAGAGGACTTGCCTAGGGTATGGAAGAATATTGCAAAGGTGGTGATGAGGTATGTTACCCTTAATCATGGTCATTTTCAAATATTTCATGCTCATTTGTTTCCTATGCTTGATCACTTCTGATACAATATGAAAATTAATTTTATATGATTTTGGATCTACTCATTGGAATAATCTATCAAAGCTATACAAGATAAAGGGATAACCTTGCCTCTTCACCAAGGATTCATTTATAGGATCTATTGGTATAATGTGTCTCTCCCCCCTACCATATCTTCACTCCTTCATATCATCAACCCCTCCTTGTGCACAAGGGTGAACTCATGGTAACTCATATAATAATCCTAATACCCCATCATTAGCTACCTATTCCACCCCACTCCTACAACTTAGGCTTACTAGGTTCAATTCCCCTCGGGCTTCTAAGGGAAATGATTCTATGTTTAATTCCCCTACAAGAAAGAAAAAGGTTTCATTTAAGTAACCTCCCCAAAGATTGATTTCATATGATAACTCTAGCTCCTTCTAGTCCCCTTATCCAGATGCTACTCTTGAGGACTCTCCTCCTAGTTCTCCTCTACTTTGTAGTTTATATGTTATTACCCCTTCTTCCCCTTAGTATGATGTTGGACAAGCTCAAAATTCAAATGATATTCCTTCATGCATTCACAACCCTTGTATGAGTTATGTCTCCTTGAGGGTGAAAATGGATGAAATTTTCAAAGCCACAAATATTTAAAATGACATCCTTAAATGGTTGTTGTCCCAACTACTCATGGTGAAGGATAAAATCCAAAACCTAGAGATTGTTGTTCCAAAGAAGTGTAGAGATTAACATGTGAAGAGGAAGATGCAGATCAATAGGAGTTACTGAGAGTTATGACTCAAAATTTTGATAATTGGGCCAATCTACAAAAAGAGGTAGGGGAAATTAGGTGATCCCACAATAGTGGTTTACAATTTTTGGCCAAACTGGACACTAAAATATTTTTTTCTAACTAAATCTTCACTTTGGGGCACCTATAGTGGCTAAACTGTGAGGAATTTGAAGATGATGCAAACTAGAGTTTCATGAAATTTTGTCTGTAGATTATAAATATTTTTTTTTTCAACATTTTTGGAATTAGATTGCACCTCTTTTTCCATCTCCCTCAAAAACTAGTTTTTTTCAGAAAACAACATTTTTAAGGAGTGACGCTCACTGTATAATGCATAACTTTTTTTCCTTGAAGGATAAAATTCTAATTCTTTAAAATATAGATTTGTAACTCCGATATCTAGTGCTTCCAGTTGGTTAGATAGTTTTTTATTGAATATTTTTTCTTTAATCAAGTTTCAAAGTCAAACCAATTACAATTCAGACATAAGCAGACCATATAACACGTAACATTTTTTGAATGTATCATTTTTTTTTGTTGGATCAAGGACTTCAATATCTAACACACTTATATTTTTCAATTTTTTTTTGATAATATACTATTTTTCCACATGTGTAGAACAAAGAGCTTAATTTTTAGTGAAAAACCTATGTTTAATAAAACTAAAAAAAAATAATAATAATAATTTACCAAAATATATTACAATTATAGTCATTGGATAACTCATTCTAAGGACTACCTGATTCCAGTTGGGTTTGTGAAGTCTCCTCCATTTTCATCCTCAACCCGAGCTTCAAAAGAAAAAAAATTGGACCTTTTTTTATGCCAGAGGATGTCAAGGTGGGAATTAGGGGGTTCAAGCGAACCAAGGTTCATTTGAACCCTGGATCATTTGAAGCCCCTCTGAAAAAGTGTTTTTCTATGTTTTCTTTGCAGGAATGGGGTCCACCCTGCATTTAACTGGTTCGCACGAACCATGGTTCATTCAAACCCTTTTTTGGTTCGCTCGAACCAAAGGGTTCATTTGAACCCCAAAAACCATTTTTTTTTGAATCGGGTCATTTTTTACCACTTTTGTGGGTTTACCCAATTAAAAATGCTATCAGGTCTCATGTGGATTGTACGATCTTGAGAAATGAAGTTTCCAAACTCCATTACAACTAGGATAAAATCATCTTCATTTTGTAGGAGATTATTAAATACAATAAGGAAACTATGAAGAATTCAATAGTTACTATCCAGGTATTTCAATAGAAGTTCAATAGATGCCATGCAAAGAGAGCTGGGGAGTATAATTTGCATGCACCCCCTACTAACTCCAATGAAAAAGTGTGATTATTTAGAGAAAGCACTGCCTAATTCCAAGGACAACATTGGATAGAAGAATCCAAAATCCATGTCTTTTGAGGAAAAACTTTAGTTCCTCACCAAGGAGTTACAAGCAATAAAAGACCTCCATCTTCTTGGAGAATAGTAATTGGTCTCCTTGGGCTACTTGTTTTTAGCTAGTCCCATCTCAATTTCTATTGGTTGTTGGTTTTTGGCTTATAGTCACCTTTTCTTTTGTTTTCTTATTGTCTCACCTCTTGTGAGACTCCTCTGCTATGCCTTATTTTATTTTTTTGTAATGGGTTCAGTCCCTTCCCAATTTATCTTAATCAAAACAACTAAAATATTGTATCACTTTTATAAAAATTAATATTCATTTAATATTTTTATTATTATTTTCAAATATACACATAAAATAAACTAAAATTTCTATTTTTTTAAAAATTTTAACATTACTATGAAATTGAAAACACGTGCCACTTTACCATAGTTCAAGATAAAAATTTATATAGGGTCTAATCTATTATTTTATAAAAATAAGACATAGCTTTGAAATTTCACCCTAGTCTTTACAAGTTTATATGTATGCCCTAGAGTTCAGTATATCTAGGTGATTAGAATTAAACTTTTGGTATGAAAAAATGAATTGCATAATATTTGTGCATATTTGAAACCCCATAACACTCATTAGACAAAAAAACTATTTTTAAAACAATGAAAAATATATTTTATACATTATGTATTGGAGTAATTTTAGGAACATCACCTAATAATTAAGTCAAAAATTCATGTATTAATTATTAGGTCACTTATTACTTTAATTACTTAAGCTAAAAAATAAGATTTATTTTTTATTATTATATTGAGCTATTTATAGGTCAAGTTGTCTCATTGTATAGGATTAAGAAACTTGTCGCAATCTAATCAAAACTTCATCTAAGATTTGTATTTTTTATTTTATAAGCATTCAAGTGTTCCCATTCACAATAAATTATAGGTTAATTTCAATATCAGATTCTTGTGTGGACCAATTATTTTCTTTCTTGGTTGCATAGCAAATCAATTGCTTTGATCTCTCACTTGTGATAGGTGTTTTTATTTTAGGTGATTACTTGAATCTGTGCAGTTCACTATCGACTCCAACATGGTATGAAAGCACTAGATCTATGAATTCATGTCCAAATTGTAAGATATCTAGCCTTGAGTGAAAAAATGGCTCATCCTATAGCAAAACAAAAATCACCATTGAGTCTAGAATGACCAAAAATGTAAGGAATGTCTATCGAATCACTTAAATCTAAGTAGTTGTAAAAAAAAAGGGATACACAAATCCCTCGTAAAAACACATGGCTAATTGTATATATTTGTAGGACTATACAATCTAGGCTTTGTAAGTCGCTATTCAAAAACCATAGGTGTACTATTATTAGAGGATCTTTATTTTGTTAACAATCAACAAAAAAAAAAGAAGAAAAAATATAAAAATTTAAGAAAATAAACTAGTTGAAGTTATTTCTTTGCAATGTATGGTACATAGTGTAACGCCCTTTAAAAGTAAAATGCATTAGGAGAAAACATGCAATACAAATCTAAATGCAATCTAAGTCATATCAACAAAGTACAAAGGAATTCAAAATGTAAATAAAGAAACAATCTCACCCAATCTACATTCTTCCATGATTTATCTCCATTGTCCTTCTCCATTTTGCTTGTAGTAGTATAATTGCCCTCAGATTTTCAAAGGTTCGTGCAAGTATAGCCTATGATAATGATTTAGAAAAACATCAAAGATTCAAGATAACTGCTCTAAAAGTCATAAGATTTCGAGAGAGATTGGAATGATGAAGACCAGATCAATTTATAGAAAATTGATTATTCGAACGATAGGCCAGGATCAAAAGATCAACAGACGGTTGAGATCGATTGATTAGACATGCATTCTCGGATAACGCTAGTAATGACATGAGTGATATAAATTAAAATAGAATTAAATATTAAATGTACCAGATTTAATCTTCCGCCAGACATTATCATTCGAAAACAAAGAATTATCTTTGCATGACAAAGATGAAGATGGATTAAAGCAACCTTGTTCAATGCACGATATATTTGCAGAATTAATTAAATAGGAATATTTAATTAATCAAGATGTACATGTAAATAATAAGTTGTGAACCCGGAGGATTGAATGATTTGATGAAGAGATTACCGAGAACCACCGTATTATTGTAAATCAAGAGTTAACTCGAAATGACTAATAATAGATCTTGAGTCAAGTTAAGAAGTAAATACCTGTATACCCACCATCGTATTCAAATATAGTGGAATGCTAAAATAAAAAAATTCATGAATTAAATAATTCATTTAATTCAAGATTTGATTTGGTACATAATTAAATAAATAAGATTTTTTTAATTATGATGAAGGATTTAAATGAATAATTAAATAAATAAAGAATTTTTTAATTATAGTTGAAGTATGATAAAAGGAGCAAATCAAGAAATTCCATTTAATTTGACAAGAAGGATAATTAGTAACATAATTCAACAAAAAACGCTATTTAATTAATCGATAGAATAAAGAAAGGGTGAATTCAATTAAATAATTAAGATTATTTAATTAATAAAGAATAATTTATACCAGGAGGGTCAATTAAATAATTGACATTATTTAATCATGACCGCGCGAAGAATAATTAGAAGAATATTGAGTCGCAGTGCTTTAGACCAAATTTCGGCAGGGTTCAGAGGCTTGTCTCCTCTTGATACAATGTCATTTGCATTGTGTCAAAGAAAATCGACATAAGAATATGCCCCAAGAATTCCCTAGTGTAACAAGGAAGGTATGCCCCTCGAAAATTGACAAATTTTCG